>JAAGKR010000020.1:77476-88729 GCA_011419295.1 Clarias macrocephalus | reverse complement strand
TTTTTATTCTTTCCTATATACACAGTGCCAGTTAGGAACAGAAATTAGTATGATGTATATTATATTAATATAATTCCATATAGTCATAATATTATCATATATACATATCAATATATAACATATAGAAATACATTTTCATAGGGTTATATAAACCCATGTTCATCTTTTCTTGAAATGTGTATACATTTACATATATATATATATATATATATATATATATATATATATATATATATATATATAAAATACATTTTACATTTTCTAAGTTATTCCATACATCCATCCAAAATAATAAATAAATAAATAAATAAAAATAAGTATCACAAATTGTTCTTTAAAAAAAACTAAAAACCCCAAGTGTATGTAGCTGGGTGGAGGTGTATCTAGCTTATATGCACCAATGCAGGCCACACTTTTCAGATATTTAAAAAAAAAAAAAAAAAAAAAAAAAAAAGTTTGGAACACCATTTTTTTTCCTTCCACTTTTTAATTATGTGTCACTTTGTGTTGGTCTATTACCTAAAATCCCATTCAAATACATTTACATTTGCGGCTGTAACATGATAAAATGTAGAAAAGTTCAATGGACATGAGTACTGTTGAAGTATTCATATGTAAATACTAGAAAGTAGAATTAGCTAGCTAACTGACTTCATTAGGAACTGGTACACACTGACAGCTATTGGACTTGGATACTAACTATATGTATATTAGTATCTACCTAGCTGACTCTGACTTGGCAGACATTTTATGTATGTTTTGGACATTTCTATAACTTGTAAGAGGAACCATTTCACTTGGGCCAAAAGACATGATCTAAGTTAGCTATTAGCATTGTGTCTGTGGTTCTAATTTTGAACTAGTGCTGCTAGTTTACTTATGGTAAATTCTATGCATTGACTTGAATAGTATGGCTCAAATGAGGTTGAAAACTAGTGATATGTATTTAGTTTAGTTTTTTAGAATGGGATTTTCCATATTGGTATCGCATTAAAATTTGTGGATTGTAAACTTTATACAATAAACCAGCACTTATGGGCTGAATCAGCTCCCCATCTGTACACTTAACAATCTCTTAGCCTTTCTTGAGAAATCTGAATCACTGTGAAATGTCACTGGATACTGTTGGCCCTAACTGTTTTTCTCAAGTAGGATATCAAAAGCAGTATTTAACTTGGCACAATCTCTTACTGTTTAACTGTAGGGTTTAGCTAAATACTTCAATGTAATGTTTGGTGTTTTATGCACTACTATAAAGCTGCTTACGGCAGCTTTTTGATGTGGCTAAATGCACTGTAACCACTGCTGATGCCAAGATCAATCAGTTAACTTATGAAAAGAATTGGTTTATTTATGAGAGTACAGTATTAAATTACACGCAAGCACATGCTCATGGTATAAAATAAATAAATAAATACAATTAATAAAATTAAAAAGAAAAAAAAACTGGCATAAAATTTAAAGAGAAATTCCAACAAAGCAATAAACTTTTTTTAGAGACCCTATAACCATTCTTAAGAAATACACGTATCGTTTTCTATCTAGGTCATGTTTTACATAACACAATCAGGCACCGGGGAAAAAACAAAGTTAGGTCACAGTTTCAGTTAGTACCTTGTCAAACCTGTAACGGATAAATGACTCAATGTTTTTTTGAGCCAACATGTTGTTGCATGATTATGAAACTTTCTTAAGAACTCTTTATCTACATCGTGATAATGTCCTGATCTGCTTTAATGACTTATTTTGAACAAGGAAGCAATTGTAGTTTTAATAATGATTAACATTAGTGTAATTAAGTCAGATAACACGTAACTTTATCATTAACAATAAACACTATTAATATAACCAGTAATAAACCATAGATAATGTTTACGAAGAAAAATAAACTAATACACTGGACGGCCAAGAAAAGATCTAATATATCATAACACCACTCTGCACGATGCTGCATCGACTTACCCTCTGGAATATGGTCAATCTGAACTCATCAGATCACATGACCTCTTTTCTCCTGATTATTCCCACTAGAAGTGGTTTTATTATGGTCACACAGCTGTTTAGTGCCAATCCTGTAAGTTGGGCAACACTGTGCCAGAGGAAAAGTTCAGAATTATTTTTATGATGCAGCTTTACCAAGCAATTAAGTTTAATTGCAGTAATTCATGACCTTTTCCACCAACATTATACCCACAAAGTTGATGGTCCATTGCTATCTTTTTTTTCCCTTCTTTTTTTGCTAGACACATCTTCTGACAAAGAAATGAGAAGTTACTCCAGACATAATTTAAAGTAGAAAGAATTGTTGTGAGATGAAACATATTGATCACTGTAGTAATTATCATTACTGGTTCACTTTTTATGGGTTCGGCTGTGTAGATAAAGTCAAGTCAAGCCAAGTTAATTTTATTTATATAGCGCTTTTAACAATTGACATTGTCGCAAAGCAGCTTTACACAATAAAAAGAAGTAAGTCTGTATGCAATGTGTATGAATCAAAATGATAAGATTGTCCGAGGGCGACGGTGGCAAGGAAAAACTCTCTGGGATGGTAATAGGAAGAAACCTTTAGAGGAACCAGACTCAACAGGGAACCCATCCTCATCTGGGTGACAATGGATAGCAGGGATTGATAAATGCATGCATAACATATATATTAGTCAGTCTAAATGTTTACGTGTTAAAAATGTACACCTGCGGTGACTACTCAGTACAAAAATCTGTTTTACAGAAAATACAGAATTTACCTTTTTTTTTTTTTTTTTTTTTACATTTTCATAATTCGTTTATTCATCTTCTATAGTGCTTATTCTGTGTACAGGGTCACAGGGGACCTGGAGCCTATCCCAGAGGACTTATGAGGCAGGGTCCACACTGGACAGGTCCATCAATTTGCCCACAAACACTGGGCAAATTGGGAACACCAGTTAACCTGATCCGCATGTCTTTGGCCTGTGGGAGGAAACCAAAGAACCCGGAGAAAACCCACCAAGCATGTGGACAGTGACAAATGGGGCTGCGTACACACAGACCAGTCAGAGTGACCGTGTTGACCTGTGTCTATTGCCAAAACTAACTACAATGGAAACGTGAGGATAAGAACTGGACTGGCCTATAGAGCAATAGAAGAAGGTGGCATGGTCTGATGAATCGCATTTTGTACAACACTTGGAAAGCTGTTTGCGTGTACATTGCTTACCTGAGGAAGAGATGGCACCAGGATGCTCTATTTAAAGAAGGCAAGCTGATGCTCTGGGTAGTATTCTGATTGGAAACCTTGGGTCTTGACATTCATGTGAACGTTACTTTGATATGACCTATCATGGCTATGGTATGCCGCGATGGCGTTGGCCTCTTTCAGCAGGATGATGAACACACAATATAAGACGAGTGGTTTTAATGTTATACTGATTGTTGTATATTATTGACATAACATTTGATTAGGGACAAAACTGAATATTTCAGGTTATTCATTTGGTAATATTTTGACAAAAATATTTTCAAGAAAATCTCAGGGGCAGGTACAAATAAAAGTAATATCATTCCCAGACCATTTACTGTTTAGATTGAATTCAAAATAAAATATAAATGCCAGATACAGATATTTGGAGCACTAATACTGATGGTGCAGATAGATGAACACAGTGAACACTGGATAGAAGTGAGAAGTGTTACACCAAATTAGTCATTAAATATATCCAGAAAGGGTGAAAGATCTGCTTTGACCTATTCGATAATTAACACAATATCACATATTTGTCACAAGTTTAAAGCAAAAGACGCCAGGTAAGAGTTTTTAAATTGTTTTTATTGATTTTTATTGGTTGAGACAGACATGCTAGATCTCTGTACAGTGTGAATGGAGAGTGAGCTCTGAATCAATCAGACTCGAGTTGAAACATTTACACTAGGAATGCCCTCACTCTCCGAAGCAGGACCCAACATACACACAGACTTACTGTTTTTTGTTGTTTTTTTTTTCTTGCCAAGAAATGGTGTGTCTTACGGTGCCAACAGAAGAATGAACAAATCACAGATTCACTGTTGTTTTGGTACACACCTTATAAGGGCTAGACTATATATACATCCCGTTCATGCCTAATGATATAGTCGACTCTATCTACAGTACATGATGGTCAAAGAACTAAAGAGGTGAAAGGTGATACAGGGAGTAAACAAAATGTAAACAAATATCACAAGGTGCCAAGGTAAACATTTAAACAAGCAACCAAAAAATTCCCTCAGTTTCACTCTCTACTGTACGTGAACCACTGGGCTGTCAGTGTTGGTGCTTTTTAAACAATCGGTGAAGATATAGGGAAAATGAGACTTCAGTGTACAGCTGATGCCTGCTTTGCTTCTTCCATGTAGCAGGAGTCCTACAAGACAGTCAGGCAGGTAAGTGATAGCATACAGTGACAGCGCACAAATAATCCAGTCAGAAATCACACTTGTTGAATAGACGTAGCAGGACGCGGATATGATCTTGATAGTGTATGTAGATAAGAATCTAAAAGACTCTTGTGCAAATTTCACTGGAAACCCTTGTTTATGCCAAACCTGATATTCGGAATTCTGTTCTCCGATCTCTTGACTGTTTGGTTTACCTGACTCAAGTTCAAACATTTACACTAGGACTGGCCTCATTGTGAGAAGCAGGATCCACCATACAGTATAGACCGATGTGTTTTTTTTGGCTGAAACAGGTGCTTCTTACTGTCCCAACAGGAAAATAAGCAAATCACAGAATCACTGTTGTACACACCTTATAAGGGTTAGACTATATATATGCATCCTGTTCATGCCTAACGATATAGTCGACTCTATCTACACGAATGTAAAAGAACTAAAAGGGTGAAAAGTGATACAGGGAGTAAACAAGATAGAACCAAAAAGGTTCCAAAGTCAACAGATAACCAATCAACAAATAAATACCCTCAGTTTCACTCTCTACTGTATGTGAGCCACTGGGCGGTCGGTGCCTTTCAAACACTCAGCGGAGACATAAGGACAATAAGACAGAGAGCTAAACTGAGAATTATGTCTCATTAACGAATCAGTGCACAACTGATGCTTGCTTCGCTTTTTCCATATTCTTCAGGTAGGTGAGCGAAAGCATCCATATCTCGACTAGAATCAGCAAGAAGTGGATATGATCTTGCAGCTGCAGGCTGATAAAAATAGGATCCAAAACCCTCTTCTGGAAACTTCACTGGAAACCCTTGCTCTTGCGCAACCTGTTATTTGGAATAGCACTCTCGAATCTCTCGACTGTTTATTTTTTAGTCGAATGCATACAGTTGCATTCGACATCAACTTTCATGCATACCTTGTAGAAGTGTGTGTTTTATCTTGATTGTTTTTGCTCACGGTTACAAGAAATGACCATCTTGTTCTTTTATTTTGTTCTTATATTCAGCTTTGCTTTACAAGGTTAGAGTATTCACCAGAACTCTTGGATCACATTAGTAGTTGATGTTTATTTGTAAAAAGAGAGACGAATGTGAGGGATGTTTTTCGTAACTGTGCAGTGCTAAATATGAGTCTTTTTTTTTTTTATAATCGTGACTGGAGAGATATTCTCTACATCAACCTTGAAACATTTACATCTTTCCTTTCAAAAGTGCATTAAGGATTGAAATGAAAGTAGTCTATGCTATACCTCAACTTCCCCAAGCGATGCGAATTAAGCTTAATAAAGCACCTACAGTACAGTAGAGGTCTGCTTAACCCTAACTCTCAGTAGTCTTCTAATGTTGTGTTCGGAGTAATACTACATGTTCTTCTATTTTAAAGCGATATTTACAACGAAGCTTGACTATACCATATCGATATGAAAAAGCTAATAGGAATGTCAAAGTGATCAGTGTTTTTTTTTTTTTTTTTTTTTTTTCGTGAAATCATCTCTTCAGTCTATGTTACAAACTGGAGAGGAATCGTACATCAAATGTGTCGTACTGAGCAGACAGTAGTTTGAATCGTCCTCTCGTTTCAAGTGACTAAAATATGAGATGTACGGCAGAAGCTTGTGAAGAGAAGCCTCTGTGGTAATGAAAAAAAGAAAATAAAACAGTGCATTTCTCCAGGATGGGATTCAAAGTGGCTAAATCGATGCAGTTGAGCCTCGGTCTTTTACACCGGCCCTTTCTGAAGTACAATAAAACACTCACAAACCTTAAAACAATGTGAAGTTTTGATACAGTGCATAAAGTCACGTGTGAGTAAGCATTTACGTGGATATATTCAAAGTTGGGTACACATACGGCAGCAGACGGAATCGAGTGGAGTTATAAAATTGTAAACAAGAAGAAAAAAAAAACTTTGCATGCACGCTCGCTTTGTTTTTTCATCCAGTAATTATTGTTCGGTTCCCTTCAAACTATACAGACTGCCTGATGAATCCTTCCCATATAAGTAGCAGTTTTCACAACCCACTGTCTTTCTTTCTTTCTGTCTTCATTTTTTATAGATTTTCCTTGAGTGTACAAAAATAAAAAGCAAAAACAAAACATAACCCATAATTGGTCTTTTTGCTGTTTTTCTTCCTGTCCCTTTCAAATTTTTAAGATTTTTTGGCAATTTTGTTAACAAAGTATACTATTTCACAACTGAAACTAACTTAACACTGTTTTCAACCAGTGACCTCGTGGTCTAACGTGAGTGCCAAATATCCAATCTGGAAAACTCGAAAAATTCAACTTGAACTTAACCAACAGAAAGCAACACAACAAGCACGTGGTGTAAATGAAGTGGCCTGATTTGCGGTGGGCTATTAACAGGAGCATCCGCCTTCGGTGGTAGTCGGCTCTTGTGGTTTGTCCAGCTTGATGTCAATCACTGGAGAAGGTTGTTAAGGGAAAAAAAGCTTATTCTTCATCATTATCATTATTATTCCTTATACACCATATACAGTATTTTATTATGTACTCCTCCACAATGCATCCTGTATGTACAGATGGTAAAACATTAAACTGATTTAAATCAGAAATACCTTTTTGACTCGTCTACTGACTCAGGAAAGAAGAAATGTGAATAAATTTAGGTCCAGGAAGGCTGAAAAAATTAGCTGATAAAGTTACATCTACCGAGATAAATGAGGTGTGAAGTGCTGTGACCCTCCGGGCCTGCAGCCTGTGACCCCTGCATTAACCCTTTCATTAGTGGACAGTGTAAAAATGTTGTAGTTATACAGCAACAAATCAATAAAAGGGTTAAGGCACAAGGTCAGGCAAACTGGCCATTAAAATATGGATCATTATTGACCCCTGGAGGCAGAATGACAACATGCAGGCTGCAGTACTGTCTCCTAAACGTGTGGAGGCGCTGCATTCACACATGCAACACCAACCTTTTCTGGAGCTGACTAAAAAAATCCCTCTAATACTGTATTATGTGCACTTATATACAGCAGTTATTTAAGTGCAGTTTCAGCTGAGTATGATGGATCTGTCTGAAGTCTTAAGTAGTGATTTTACTCAACATGTTCTCTCATCGCCCCTGATATCAGTCAATGTCTTGGTAAGCTGCTGTCACAACTTCTGTTTGTAACAAAAGCTTTAAAAAAACAGCCTATTTCACCTACTGTTTAAAATTATGCCATTTTTCATTTACTTTCCAGAATGAATCATATCGTCATATCACCCAGGTCTGCTATAGAGCAGACATCATTATTACGTTGTGTAACTTCCACAGAAATAAACAGGAGCTTGCTTTACTTTAACCATAGACTACATGTCATTAAAGTGTCAAGTGTTTGTCACAAAAATCAGATTGCTTTACTTTAGCTACAGAATAGTTTAAAATGATACCTAAAAAGCAGCTTACTTTACTTTATCCATTTGGGAAAAAATCTTTGTGTCAAGATTTATTTACCATTCTGCTTCTAAAATGCCTAAAGATTTATATACCCAGTGTTTCCCACAGATCTGAAGTATACTTGAAGGGGTAGCCAGCGGAGCAGGTCGGATTTACCTACCAAAGTGGTCTACTACATACAAAAAACAATAAATACATATGATCTTTTTTCACCTTTTTTTTTTTTTTTTTTTGAAAAACACTTATTTTCGTCTGTTCCCTTTCAGGGGTCGCCACAGCGAATTATCCGCCTCCATCTAACTCTATCCTCTCTCATACCAACCAACTTCATGTCCTCCATCACTGCATCCATAAATGTCCCCCTTGGTCTACCTTTAGACCTCCTGCCTGGCAGTTCCAACCTCAGCATCCTTCTACCAATATGCTCACAATCTCTCCTCTGAACATGTCCAACCCACCTCAATCTGGCCTCTCTGACAACATTTTGATTTATTTGATATCTCTATTAATTTCACATTTCAGAGATCCACTCTACAAGCCTTCCCCTTCATCTACACATATGTGAAGAGTGAGCCGAAGTAATAAATTAAGAACTAAACACTATTTCATGTATAAAGATGGCACTGTCTGAGCATTTAGCTCTTAAAAGCCAGAGCATTTTAGCCATTGTTTGCATTAGTATGTTTTAATAAATATATACGCAGTCAGGATTTTGCAATATAGAGTTATCCTTAGACATATCCTTTTTCCAGCACAGAATTAAATTTTATTTTAACCAGCTACACACACATGACTGAGTAAAACATTTACAGTAAAAAGAAACAGCACAGATTCGTAAGATCACATTTTAGGCTGTTTACTTGTGACCAAAAATAATAATAATAATAATAATAATAATAATAATAATAAAATGTGCATTTTGTGAGTTCTAGATTTTTGTTACTTTTTCCGGTAGCAGAAAAAGTTAATGAAAACTTTGGTTCTACATGACATATCAGAAAACCCAAACGCACACACTGTGAAGACTGAAGTCTCCCCCGTCGACACACACTGGCAGGACTTTATCGGTCATTAAACAGTGCTGTGTTGCTGCTCGGTTCCGTGCTCCTTGAGTTTTATTAATCTTCCAGAGTTTTCCAAGAAATCGTTTTCTCTAAGAGCCCGTTCACTGTGCGAAATGGTGTTTTTCTGCAGAGCATGCACAACCATCAGTATGGTCTTCTTATTTTTTCATAGTCCGCGATTTTTTAAAAAGGGTGGGCAAATATACCTAGGCGGTCATCAATATACCTGGGCTGCCCGCCTAAGTATACTGTATGTGTAGGGGGAAACACTGAGACTGGTTTTAAATTATATTAGGGAAGTACATAATCTAATAAATTGTGTTGTGCAATAGCTAAAATATTCTGTATTGATAAATCTAATGTTAAATGATTTATATTTTCATTAGGTAGGTAAGGGTCTATTGCTATGTTTAAACTGCAGTGGCCCAAATCAGATTTTTTTTTCTCATATGTGACACACACCCTCAAGCTGAACATTCAAATCGGATTAGATGCGTCTTTTACCCAAATTTTACTCAAAGAAAAGGTGCAGGATGACAGTGAGGATCTCGGTGATATGTTTGTGAGGTTATGTGCATAAGTGTAATGCTGCTGAAGCGGCGAATTCCTGCTTGTAGTGGGGAGAAAGAATATTTGTATAATATGATTGAAATTCAAATACATTTCTGTAAGCATTTGAAGGTTAAATCATCAGTAAAGTGTATCTCAGTCGAATCAAATTAATTGGTCAACGGAACTTTAACACGTTTTGACTGATGCACAACAAAAAAGATGTGCACCACATTTTTGGGTGATGTTACTGTTAAAGCACAATGAGAAGGCACATATGGCACCTGCTCTAAAAAGAGATCCCAAAAGACAGTGGTTATAGGGCAAACTCACTGCAGTGCCAAAGGAAAACCTTAAGTTTAAATGCACAATGTAAAGAGTCTAAGGATCAGACCAAAGAGCTAAAGAATACAGTGAGCTTGAACACATCACTTGTTGTCCTTTCTTGCATAAGCATTAGTTTTGGAGCTTAATACACTCTAACAAATAGATATTAAGGGCCACGAAAAAGTATTTGCCCCCCCTTTTTCTATTTATTTATGTATTTATTTATTGCATATTTGTCACACTTAAATGATTCAGATCATCAAACAAATTTAATATTATACACAGATAACCCGGGTAAACACAAAATGCAGTTTTTAAATGATGATTTTCCTTATTAAGACAAAATAAAAACTGTACAATCCTGCCTGGCCCTATGTGAAAAAGTAATTGCCCCTGAACCTAATAACTGTTTGTTATTACTTTGCTAGTAATAACTGTAATCAAGTGAATAGTTTTGGTAGGCCGGCCACTTCTGACAAGATTCACCACTGTTCAAAACTTTCACCATAGAAATGGATTTGTAACTCTTTCCAGACCGACACATTACATGTTATTTGTATCTCATCTGTCCTTGAATTTCTTTAGACCGAGGCATGAAGTGCTTCTTTTAGAGATCTTATTGCGTGCTATAAGTCTGAGACATCAGACAGATTCTTTTTAAGTGATTTCTTGATTCAACATGTCTGACAGTAATCAAGCCTGGGTTTGGCCAGGTAGGTTTGGACAGCTTTGTCCCCCTTAATAAATCAAATCATAATTTTAAAATGGCATTTATTTAATTTATGGCATTTAATGTATTTACTCAGGTTATCTTTGTTTAATAGTAAAATTATTTTGATGATATGACAAATATCTAAACAAAACTAAAAAACAGGAAAGGGCCAAATACTTTTTCACGACATTGCATGTCATTCACACTAAAAAACTAAATATGCCAACAACAAAAAAAAAAATCTGATTCAGTCAGTAAATTGGATATGGGCATTTGTTTTCAGTGTAAACATAGCCTGTGTTCCATGACCACAAACGCAGTTCCTGAATGGAAAATATTGATTTTTGATTTATTTTTATTTTTTCTGTGAAACATTGTCTACATTTGCTTTGAGGTTGTTTTTAATTTTAATTTAAAACAAAACTATTCCTTTATACTAAACTGCAAACTGGCTTTTATTAACAGGTCACATAGGTTCAAACAGGGGTGAAACAGGGACAAGACACACACTCACACACAGGCTGGCACACACACTCACACACGGGCACAGAGCCCACATACTCCATTACGAGGCCATGACACAACAAATAAATCATAGAGGCTGCACACATGTGCATGCAAGTACACACACACACACGCACGCACGCACGCACGCACGCACGCACGCACGCACGCACGCACACACACACACACACACACACACACACACACACACACACACACACACACACTTTGAATACACTCTAGTAAGTCTGAAGAAGCAGAGCCACACCACTGGTACAGTGT
>JAAGKR010000020.1:0-76874 GCA_011419295.1 Clarias macrocephalus | reverse complement strand
ACGCACGCACGCACACACACACACACACACGCACACACACACACACACACACACACACACACACACACACACACACACACACACACACACACACACTTTGAATACACTCTAGTAAGTCTGAAGAAGCAGAGCCACACCACTGGTACAGTGTGTGATGAAGAGGAGACTGATTATCTACACACAGCAGAAATACACAAACTGCATGCTTTAACTGTGTCAGTTCTTTTTCATACCTAAACTGGCTTTTAATTGTCATGTTACTCTTTGGTTTCCCTGAGCAGTGAGTGAGTGAGAGAGATTGTGTGTGTGTGAGAGAGAGATGCTTTCAATGTGCATGTTTTAACTGAAATGTAAAGGGGAAGTAAGGATTTAATATTCTTATAAGGGCTCAGAAGAAGCTGGAGCCATACAGTATATGGTTTCTGGGACAAGAGCATTTGAGAAAGTAATCTTGTCTGGCATCTCTCTCTCTCCCTCTCCTTCCCTCTCTCCCTTTTTTTTTTTTTTTGCGATCGATACTCAGTAGAGTGCAATAACAGCATGAGGCCTCACTGCCATTAAGTCGACACACAGAGACAGTGAGGGTTGGGTGAGCCATCATGAAGGACTGTACATCATCCTGACAGGTTGTCTCACACACACACACACACACACACACACACACACACACACACACACACACACACACATACACACATACACACATTGAGTTTCTGTAGATAAATAATGCACCTGACCCTAACTGTAACTCTTAGTAACTAAGAGGAAACATTTCAGCTCTGTTAGATTTTTTTTTAAAATAAAAGCTGATTGGTTGTTTTTTTTCTCTCATTTTAATAAAGAACAGATAAATATTTCTGCATCGTCCAATCTGTAATGTGTTCATACCATCATAGAGTTCTTTTCTCCCCACAGAAGTCCATCACACACTGATTCACACACACACACCACCAATAAATCTACATTTGAAACCCCCCCCCCACATACAGTACAGAATGTCACCAGAGTGGAATATCTAACCTTCAAACCTAATCAATACTAATCACACCCACAGGCACTCACAAATCCAGAGATAAGTGAAGACTCAAGTTGAAGACGTTTAGTGACTGTCGTTGCTCTCCAAGAATCACCAAGAATGCGACTGTCTACAAATCTGTGCATTAAGAACACGCCTGAGCTCAAAACCCATAAACCACTCAGCACATTGACTTCGGGAAAATCATTTCCGCCCTTCATGCTCATCTAAAACTCGACAATACAATCACACACTATTGCCGCTTTTCATCCATAAGAAGCATTACACCTCATCTGCAAAGTAGCTTATAAAGTTTTATCTACCGCGCATTTCAATACTATTATGACAGACAGCCTTCTCAGTTCAACCCTTATCACCTGCGTCAGTACATCATCTGCCCAGAAAAAGAGGAAATTACAAGACACTATCAGGACTGGAGCGGAAATCAGTCTAGGGCCAAGACAAATCAAAATGTGCAGGTGTGCAGGAAATATCATCGATGTCAACAGTTACATCACACCGTAAAAACAGTCTGCTCCAAAAAATGCTATCATCATCAGTGAAGTGGTATTACTGATAACACAAACTGCATGCTGCTGTATTAGTTTCTGTCCTCTTGGCAGTTTAAGTTTAATCTTAATCATACTGCACAAACTTTACCACTTTTTTCACATGTATATTTGACAAATGTACATTCTAAACAATTTAAACATATGAATTATTTCATAAGTTTTACTCATGCTGTGTTCCCAAGGAATGTGTGGTGCCACTTAAAGATTAAATGATAATTAAACATGGATTCTCTACCTCAGACAATGTCTGATTGTTTTTCCCAGTCTGATGAATCTTTTAAAACAGAGATTATTTTTTTAATAGCCAAGCCAATTGCCAAGGCTTGTAATGTGTTCTCTGTCAATATCAAAAGCATAACTTTTTGACTATCAAAATGTCCTTGAATGAGTATATAGTGAGTTTATATTCACTAGATGACCAAAAGTATACGACCACCTGACCCTCACACCCATACTATATGCGTGTCTCCCATAAACTGTTGCCTCAAAGGTGAAAGCACACAACTGCCAATAATGTTCTTGCATGCTGTGGTTTTGAGAATACTTCATGGACACTAAGAGGCAAAAGCTGTTCCAATACAAAGCCATGCAGACATACAGCCACAGACATACAGTAGTTTGCTAAGGTGAACATGGAAGAACCCAGAGTCACCCAAACCTTGACTTCGCCTCCAATAAATACCTCTGTGATAAACTGGAATCACTTTCCAGGCTGTTTCAGTTGACATCAGTACCTAATGCTCTTGTGGTGGAATGACCTCAAATCCCCATAGCTATGACTCAAAATCTAGTGAAAAGATATCCCAGAAGAGTAGGGCTTTTATAAGTTATTTGCCCAGGGTTCTGGAATGGCCACACATGGGGATGATGGGCAGGTGTATCTTTTTAGCCAAATAGTGCACTGTTCGGCCATGCATATGCATAGTATATTCATTATTATGTGGTGTTACATTTTTTCTTTTTCTGCCACACAAAAGAATCGTGATATGTAACTGAATCAATTCCGCCATCTCTAGTTGTTAGTATTCTAATTTTCCTTTCAGATAAAAACGTTATGTTAGAGTGCAATATACAGTGTAAGGGACAGAGTGAAGAATTCTATCCTGAGCTGCATTTTTTTTTCAGAGAGTAGTAATGACATGAGAATAATAGCCGAATCAAAGTAAAACCGATTCGCTTAACAACCTTCGTTGAGTAACCGGGATTTACTGGAAAGGATGGGAAGCCTAACTTAACCTCAAAATTGGAGAAAAATACTTCTTCTTCTTCTATTTCCAGCAGATTAACTTTGTCAAAATCTTAGACTCTGAGTAATGCCTTTGAGCCTGTAAACACACAATTAAAGAATTTAAACAATTAAAGAATCTCTAATAGGAATTATTTTTATTATTATTTATTTATTATTATTTCATTCATATTAAGAAAAAAAACATCTTATATGCAAGATGCAGTCAGAATACTATTAGAATATTAAACAAACAGCTAGAAAGCACTGTAATGCCAAGGAAATTTCCTGGATACACCCTTTCAGCTTCCTATCAGCATTTGTCTGTAGTTCAGTCTGAGGCACTCTAGGCATCACTCTGTGACCTTTCTCAGTTTCAACCTGTCTGAAATTTCAAAGGCATACAAATGCCAGCAAACAGTTCCTACAGATTTCCTCTTCTTTTCACCCTTACCCAGAGCGACCGACATTTTATCTTGTTTTTGTTTTTTTTACATCTGAGCAGTTCGGAGTTAAGAGCCTTGCTCAGGGGGAAAACATTGGCAACTTAGTGGTGCTGGGGTTTAATCCTGGGAACTTCTGATCAGTAGTCCAACCACTGAGTTACCCTTGATCACCTAGAAACTTGAATTATCCTCCTTTTTTCTCAAATATACACTACTGCACAGTGATATTATTTCTTCACATATCCCAGCATAACTGGGGTCAGCCATGATACAGCCCCCCTAGAGCTGACATGGAAAATGCTCTGTTCAGTGCAGATATTTTATTTTGCATTTATTATTTCACCATGGCAGTTTTTTTTTTTAAATCAAGTTTTCAGATGGAGATTAATGTGAACAAAGTGAAAGCTTTGCAATTACTGTCAGTCACTATTAGAATAGGCATGCAAATGATTAGTAACTGTAAAATAATTTAGTGAAATATTTAGTGAAAATCATTCAAATTATTGCTGCTTAATGTTATCGTGCACAATATTTGTATGAATACAAGCAAAAAAAAAAAAAAAAAAAAAAAACACAATAAAATACCATAAAATATATTCATGGCACCAAAAATAATTTAAAACTTTTTTGCATGTGCAGTCTCAGTTTTTGGTACAGTGGTTTAGGACTATAACTGCTGTGATAGTTTTAGGACTCATTTTGCTATGAACAATCA
Source organism: Clarias macrocephalus (assembly GCA_011419295.1). Classification (NCBI taxonomy): domain Eukaryota; kingdom Metazoa; phylum Chordata; class Actinopteri; order Siluriformes; family Clariidae; genus Clarias; species Clarias macrocephalus. Next base: position 72,901 of record JAAGKR010000020.1, on the reverse strand, counting down.
AAACTTTAAAGTTCTACAAAATGTACTTCACGTTAAAACTATATAAAAAAAAAAATTCAAGGTTATACAAGTGCAACTTTCGACTTCATAGAACACAGTTCTGAAAAGGATTTTTTTTTCATAATCAAACTATCTTGTATCAGCTAAATGATGAGGGGTTCCCTTTTGAGTCTGGTTTCACTTAAAGTTCGTTCCTCATTTTTTCTCGGGAAGTTTTCCCCTGCCATTGTTGGAATTTGTATATTTCTTTTTAAAGTTTAAAGTTGAATGGAATAGTGCAGAGCTACATTTAATTAACTTTTTTTTTTCATAGTGACCTCATCAATTGAGGGTAGGCCAAAGCAAAAGTGTTGAGCTTTCCAGGCATCCTGATCTCAATTTGCTCTTTCACCGTCCACTTTGCACTGTATGGGCATAAAGTTAAGGGTCTTGTCCAAGGGCCCAACAGCTGTAACCCAGTGGTGCTTGAATCCTGTTCATCCAATTAGCAACCCAGAGCCTCAAACACCTGTGTCACCGCTGCACCCTTTCATTTTTCTTGGATGTATTTTTTGGGGGGTCAAAAATCATATTCTGGAATATGAAATATTACTAATTTGCGATAAACATTGTTTTAGTTTGTTTTTCACACAAATATTGATATTCACTTGGTTTAGATGTTGTTGCCTTTCTCTGAACATATTAAAATTGTTCATTAGTCCTTACTGATATCATCATGCGTGAACCCATCGTCACATACAGGTACTGACAAGAAGATTGTGTTGGGATATAAGCAGGGTGTTGCTTGAATCACTGTGATAAATAACCTCCCTAGTTTCCTGGAGGTTACAGAAATCCCAAGTAAAAAAAAATTAAGTTAAACCTTGAACACCAAGCTGTTTTCTTCCACGCAGGTAGAGACTGTACTGCACATGCGTGTCTGAAGTCAGCCGGACTGCATCTGAACTGCAATTTTCAACAAAGACTTCAGTCAACAGAATACAATCAGCTTTGGATGTTGCTACTGTAGGTCTTCAAAGCTGGCTTGGTGTATTAGAGCCCTAATAGACCCTAAACTGTATTTAGGAACGTGACATAAAAATATGAGAACATATCTGAGAATTCTAAGATTTCAACTATTTTCTGGCTTGTACCAAAGTGCCGATTGAAAGGATACTGCCCTCTTTGCTCGTTTCCTGCATGCTTTCCATTCCAGGTAGGGCAGCGGCCACACGTCGGAACAGCTGAGAAAGAAACAGAGAAAAAAAAAGAGAGAAACAGACACACATCATCGCACAGTGTTATTAAAGGCCTAGATTTTGCTTTCATGAGTGTATTCACTCACACGAACATGCACACACACATACACCCGTACAGACACAAACATCAAAGACGCTTAATTAAAAGGTTTCACTGTTTCACCGTAGGTATAACCTGTTCACACAGCCCACACTTAGCCCAGAGCGCCCATGCATACATGGATCATGTTGCCTTAATTAACTTTCTGATTATTATTTAACTTCTTTTTATTTTTTATGTTGTCTGCCTACTTTGCTTACTGTTCTTGCGGTAATTAATGGTCTCTGTTGAGACTCCTGTATAAACAATCATTAAACACATAAATCTAGCTCTAAATTGCATTTCAATGTAATATCCAGTCCTGAAGGGAGGTCTGGTTTTCCTCTGAGGACGGCATGAAAGAGTGCTTTCACAAAATTGTAAATAGAAAGACATTCCCGTGCAGACCAGTTGCGCAGACTGCATCCGATTCGGTTACGAAGTGTCCATGGATCAGTCGAGAAGCTGACATCAAAAAGCACTTTTGGGAGCCGTTGGACAACCTGTAGATCTCGGAGATCTGCAGTGCCGTCAAAGAGAAACGACGGCCAGACACGATGTCTGGAACAGCCCTATAAAGTATTGCCACGTCCACATTGACTTATGCAACATATAAATACTCCAATATTACCAAGCCTTAATGATAAGACACTATGAGGTACGAAACAGCAGAGTAGAAACCCCTTCACCATGTACTTAGTTAGATTAACAGGCTGAAAGCTGGCGCACTGTACAGTATTTCCACAGAATAATCAATCTCTCCTACACCCCGTCCTACATAACACAGCACCCACATTCCCTGCCATCCATCACACCCCACTGGACCAGGGACCGTGTACCATTAGGCAACAAGAGGCAGAGAAAAGGCAATGTTTGGTTAGCTCCCTGCAGGCAATTGCTTTTGAAGGGAAAAAACAAAGGGAGCCATAAAGCACTTTTAAATGTGGCTGGAACAAAGGCAAAAGAACATGAGCCAATCCAATTAGAACACTCTCTCTCTCCTCTCTCTCTCCTCTCTCTCTTATACACACACACACACACACACCTGATAGTGACTTTTATTAACCCTGCAAAGACATTAATTAGATGTCAGCCTCATTTGCACCTAATTACCAGAACTTTTTCATAAATTTAAATATACAGAACTGTGCAAAAGTCTTCATCCAGCCCTCATTTCTTTATATTTTTTTCTCCAAAGACTCAGACTTTATTGTATATTTAATGTAGTCTTTGAAGAAAATTCTCCACGGTTCCTAAAGGACTTTTTTTGCCTCCCATTTTTGGCAAGATTTTGGCTCTCCAGTTCATTCCCTGTACCTGAGTGATCTATTTTAGAAGAATGTATTTTGTTTGTTAAGCCATGCAGTGATCTATGAAGCATACAAGCATAGAAACATCTAACTTAAGACATGAATCAGTGTATAAATAAAACAGTCATATTATTTCTTTATTCTTCACGGATCTATGTGAGCATTCATTCATTAAATCATTCGCCACACTGGTCGCAGGGACCTGAACCCAAACCCACAGAGCCAATCAACCTATAATGCATGCCTTTGGACTGTGGAGGGAACCCCAGAGTACCCTAATGCAAACCTCACACACACACACACACACACACACACACACACACACACACACACACACACACACACAAATAAAATTGAAAAAATATACAGATACAAACGAACATAATAATTACACGAGCAGGATTAAAAACAGTCACGGGCAAATCTCTAGTTGGAACCAATTACGAACCAGAGTGATATTGCTGAGTCTGAGATAATCCTTAATAAAATAGAAAAAACAAAAAAAAAATTCTAAACATAATTTTACATCTCCGTGCAGCTCAGTAGTGTTTACACAAAGCCCCCGCAATATATTCAGTGAACAGTGCATCATACTGCTCTGCTTGAATTGATATTATAGCCATCATTTTTCAATTGCCGCAGCACAGTAATCCATTTATCTGATTTTGCTGGTGTTAAGGATAAGCAAGACAAATAAACAAATTTGTCTATCGATTGCAGTCTTATCCTACTAATGAAACGGAGGCTGCAGGGCTCGCAAACTCAAAACCGTGTATTTATTTCCTTATTTATTACAGTCAGCCAGAAACAAAGACAAGCTGTGCACTTGATGGATCGGTTCGCGTGAGCAATAATACTCGCATACATAAAGCTTTTAATGACTTTTTTGACAGCGCTGAGTGGCTCGATCTATAATGAGAGATATCAGAGCAATTGGTGTCAGGAATTTGCGCGTCTGCATCGTCACACTGCATCGTCTCGATGAAAAAACAAACAAACAAACAGTTAAAGCAACGATGAAGTGCTAATGAGCTGAAAGAATGAGAGCAGTGTATATGTGCTTAATCAGATCAACAGATGCTTCATACATTACTGTGTAGTGTTTCTGCTCTGACTTGTCTCATCTATTTAAACAATTTTCCTTGCATTTACAATCATAACATATATGTAGAGATCGATATGTAGAGTTTCTATCATGACAGAAATGTATAATAAATGTTTTTTTTTTATATGAAGCTGAATAATAAATTAAAGATAATTTATGCATTAAACAGAATTCAAAACTGTGCAGAAGTCGTGAAACACCCCTCATTTCTCTATATTTTGCTTCCAAACAGTTCCAAACTTTCCAACGTATCTTTAATGTAGTTTTGCAGAATAGTTTTCCAGGCCTCCTGATGGCCTTTCTTTTTTAGTCCAGTCCCTGCATCTGACCAATTTCAGAAGAATGAATCATTCCAGCACTAAAAAAAAACATCTAACGTAAGGCATGACCCAGTGAGAAACAGGTCCAGATGATGACAGATGATCAGGCCAGTGATTACTACTTAGTACCACTGGTGATGCTGAATGTATATTTGGAATGGACGAGAGGGGAAATGAGGTTGCTGCTGAAGTTGGTATACTTATAATGCAGTCTGTTTCAGTACAACATTTGTTCCTACTTCCTTAATACCATCCCAGTCATTTAATTTTATTTAGTATGAGTGTGAAATGGGTGGCGCAAGTTTTTCACATACTGTAACTATAACAAAAAAAAAAAAGCACGCTCTGATACATTAGTTTCTGTGTACAGTATAAAGTAATCCAAATCAGTAAAAGACTATTGGATGAATAACATTTACTAAACATGGAATTGTACTTGCCACCTGCTACATTAATCAACATTAATACATTGAAAGCAAAATTAAGCAGTACATGAAATATCTAAAAATGAAAACAGAAACACAAGGATTAATATTGCGTGAAATAATTTGTGTGTCACTGGGAAAACCTCTCACAGTAAAACCTGTGATTATTTACTGTGTATCTTGGAAAGGTCTGATCTAAAATACACTGCTCGGACAAAAAAAGCTGCATTTTGTGCTTCCCTTCTTAAATAGAATTTTTTTTTCCTGATTAGCCTTACAGTGGTTTTTTCATCACATCGTGTGTATGAAAATGTTTATCACTGTTGATTTTTTACCATGCAACTTCAAGTGTTTAGGTGATCGACCTTTATTTTATTTTATTATTTCATTTATTTATTTTTCCACCATGTTTCTTCCACATTTTTGATAATGTATTGAATGGTTCAGCAATTTCAAATCTCCTTAGTTGTTGTTTTCTTTAATTGACGCAGGCCAAAAATTTCATACTAATAATTTCAAATTAATAATATTAAAGACCCAAATGTGAATAGGAAGAAAATTTTATTAAAGAACTTCATTGCAGGAGCTTCACGGATCTTTTGCAGCTAGTATCTGATTACAACAACTTCAAATCAAAGCCTGACATTCACTGTATGAAGAAAAAAGAAATAGCCTTGATTAACAAGGATACAGACATATTTAAGCAGACTGAATGTCTGACCTCAATATGATATTTGCGGGAATATAGCCTTGGTAAGCATCAACAGAGTGAACTTAGATAAAAATGTTTTGTTAAAATTTATCTTTTGATTTTTATAATACAGGTGTTGAAGAATGTTGCAGAATGAAAAAAAAAAGAAAGTTTTTGGTTATTCTATTCACTGGCAGTGACATCAAATTGGTTTTCCCAGGCCTCCAGACGTAATGTTTCCATTTACTCTAAAACGTAAGAGTAAAAAAAAATGCCTTGTTTGAGCACCATGATATATTTCTTTCTCTATTTTTTTTTGTCTGTGCTTTTCCTTTGAATGAGAAGAACACAGGTGACACCTGACCTCATCTCATCACTAACTTGACTAAATCATCACTAATTACACAACATATTTATCTTACAAAAGCTGAAGAACAGGAATAAGAGCGTAAAAGCGGAAGAAAATCATTTTGGATATTTAATACATGAGCATTCAGGACTCGAGTCGAGTGTATCAGCATTCTGAGAATAAGTGTCTCATGTAGAAGCAGCCTGTGATGCATATAAAACTGTGGCTTCCACTCGCTTCCCATCCCACTCAGTACAGAGGGAGCCAAACACAACACACGTCAGTGGGGAGAGAGAGAAAATGAGGGACAGAGGGACAGGCCAGTGAGCGAGGACGGAGAAGAAAAAAAAAAAGCAAATCCGTGTTGGCGTCAGTTCTGCGTCTCTTCCACCTCTGCGCTTAGTCATCCTGACTCAGACGACAAACCCTGACAAAAGTAGACCGTTCTCACGCCCACACACATACGTACATACGGCTCTCGTCCTGCTGGCTGAGTGTGGGCATTAGGGAGATGCTCACCTGCTTGACGTTGTAGCCTGTCTTAGCACTGGTCTCGATAAACATCACGCTGAGCTCCTTCGCCCGCTGCTCGCCCTCCTCAATCGTGATCTGCCTGTGGAGAGGGAGGCTTAATTCAGTGCTTCGCTTTGTGTAGGATTAGCTTTAAATAGATCCATGTGCTTCGGTGTAATGTATTAACCAACCTAATTTGTGAGGACAAACTGGAATGCACTGTGATACTGTAGGATTTAATTAAAAATTAATTGAAATGAATTAATGAAAGTTAGAAGGAAGTAATGACCCAAACCTTAACCTTAATGTCATGTTTGTTTTGTACATAAGGATAAGAAAAGAGTAAAGGAGGATGTAAAGGCACCAATCAACTCCCACAGCAGGACAGTGTCATAATACCATGAATTAATAAATGCAATGGAGGGATTTAGGAGTCCTCCAATTAGCAATCCTTTTTTTTTAAATTTGCAATACAATTACAATATCAGATCTCTGAGTATCACTCGATACACGATACAGATTCGATAACACCCTTTTAGTAACCAAGCCAATTCTTTGTAAGCTCCTGTTGCCAAGTTACAGGAAACATTAGAGGCAAAATGGTGGCATGATTTCTAATAAGATATGTCCAGGGCATGATCAGTGTCATCATCTGATCTCATGATACCAGATGTGATTTATTTATCTAGAGACACTACCGAGAACAAGTTGGAGCATTGTGATCACTTTCCTGTGTGTCAGTGGAAGAGAGCTGGATATATGTCGAAGCATCAAGCATTTTAGACCCCTACCACCCTGCACACTGACATTTATTATCAGATCAGTACATCCCTGTGAATATTTCCCTTAAAAACGAAGAATATTTCCCATACCTGTATGAGCCCTGGTCAAAAATAATGGAATAGCACAGATTCAGACACGGCACGATCAATCTCTTTCTTTAACCACATTCAGAGTTGACGGACTTTAATTAGGCAATGCTCAGTCTGCACAAGGCTAGCTCGTTAATCAATCCACATCTGTATGACAGTCTTAAACATTAAGCCATGTATGAGAGCAGGGAGCTTTTCAACAAAGAATAGAACAGAATTGGGAAAGAGAAGACGGTCTAGAGACAGACGGAGGTTGAGAAAAACGGAGGGGGAAACAGGAACAAGAAAAGAGAGTAGAGAACGTCTGAAGCCCTGAGAGGACAGACATGACGTAACCAGCAATTGCCTTTGTTCTCATCCACATAGAGAAACACTTACCTGAGTTCAGTCAGCTCCACTTCCTCCCCAAAGCAAACACACACTGCATGGAGCTGCAGCATTCTAAATATAGCAACTACACATATCTCAGTTAGAACTGAGCTCAGAGCTCAGACAACATCTCCGCCTTGTGAGGAACCGGCAAAAAGGATGCTGAGTCCTGTGTTTCGGACTAGATCTGCAAGGCTACTGTATGTAGGGCAAGATTTACTGTATAGATACAAGTTTAGCATGAGAAGAGCTGCACGTCTAAATCATTGCTCATCTGCTCTAAACAATATGGAGTTAGTATCACATGTGTGTTGCTTTTGACTTTACTGACACTGATGTTGTTGTTGTCTGGATAAAACAGTTATAATTAATGTAGCCATCTTAGAGCAGGACGTACTTCCTCATTAGCCGATTTGCTATCATCGAACTCGAGCAGGGAGTGTGGCCTTGTTCCTGAAATCAGAATTCCGGAGCACAATGGTTTTGGAGGATAATCCAGTTCCAATTTAATTTAATTCCCTTATTTCTTTATGAAATGGTAATTTAGAATGATGCTAAGCTGTTAGCCATAACATTCCCTAAACTAAACAAACTAAAACACTAAACATGTTGCCGTTGATTGACCGTATCTGGGGCAATGTGGTCTAGATTTTATTTTTGGTAAAGTCTTTCATTACACCACATTACACTATAGACTAGATGGCATCGCTGTTGTTTTAAATAATCAGATAAAATAAATTCAATCAAAAATAAATCAAATTGTGTTGAAGAAAAATAATTCAAGAAGTTTCTTATTTACTATTACCACACCAAGTTTTTTCCCCAGAACAGCATGTCCCATATTTATTCCTCTTAAACCGAGCCATTACCCCAACAAAAATATATATTCTTTTATAATAGTAAATGATATTTTCATAATAGTCTATAGTTACATTGAATGTCCACAGTTCTTGTAACTGCAGTGCTTGTGATGTTACAGAGAAACCAAAAAGTGCTGACACTGGATATCCCTTCATTAATGTTTAAAATATCTAATTACAGAAAGCTGTGCAATGTCAACAATTTTAAATAAACCCAAATACTGATCAGCCTTAACATTAACATCGTTTCTAGGTGAATTGAATAACATTGATTCTCAATTAGATATCAGTAAACTGGTGACAGGATCATGGGCACCCAAGGTTCACCCATGCCCGTGAGGACCAAAGGACAACCTGTCCGGTCCAATCCCACAGAAAAGCCAATGCAGCACAAATGACCAAAAAGTCAATGCTATCCACAAAACATAAGGCATGAGAACCTCTAGTATACCACAGCCCACCACGCATGGGGCCCAGCAGGCCCAAGGCCTTCCAACTTCCCAGATCCCAATCCAATTGTGCATCCCTGGGATGTACCAGGCAAATACAGTATGTCTGACCACACCCCGCAACCCACAACATGTAAAGGATCAACTGACCATGCTCTGGTGCCAGACACCACAGCCTGCCCCAGAGGGTCTGCAGAACCAAGCCCAATAGAACAAGGGGAACCCAAACCTAGGTGGTCATAATGTTAACAGTTTCATGTTTCGATCCTCAAAGTTGAGGGCTTGGAGAGGAGGATCAGCAAGTTAGTGACTAACGTGGAACATGAGCTCTTCCAATATCTAATCATAAAAGGATTTCAATGCAGAAATGTCCAACTTCTGAAAAGTATGTTAATTTGTGCACTCAATACTTGGTCAGGGCTCCTTCAGCATGACATGGAGACAATCAGCAATTGATAGCAGCCTTCAGCTAGACTGTATTGTTCTTTTATCTTCCTCTTAACAATAGCCCATAGATTTTTTTGGGGAGTACAGGTCAGGTGAGTAGGTTGGACAGTCAAGCACTGTAATATTATGGTCAGCAAACCAGGTAGTGGCATGTGCCGGAAAAGGAACTCAGAATCTCTATAAATCTTGTCAGCAGACTGAAGCATGAAAGAAGATTAAAAATTTTTTGTAGGAGATCTACTCATTTGACAGCTCTGAGAATTTCACAGAGCTGTGGTTATAAAATGCAAGTCAATGATGCTGCAAACCATCATTAACACTGCAGTCCATTCAGGAGCTGGCTGTCTAGCAATATTTGTATTCCTGGGATAAAGTCTCACTTAGAAGGCAGCATAAGAATAGCTGAAGCTTAAGATTCCCAGAACAAGTCTGTTTACTGATAACCATTTAATGAAATCAATAAAAAAAAATTATTTTAAGAGAACATTTCCCTTAGACAGGATAAGTAATAAACCTTGCTGTAATATACGGAGAAAATAGAGTGACCATAGAATAGAGCGCCAAATCTTACATCTGTATGCAGCATCATGCACCATCAACATTTACAACCTGATATCTGTCTGTCACAACAGAGCCAGGAACATGCCATCAATCACACTGGCATCAACACGTTCAGTCAGTTTACACGTGACATGAGAAAATGATAAGGTTTAACTTCAACGTAAAAGTCAGCCCATGATCCACACGCGGTGGTAACAGCTCTGTTAGCTCTTCTGTTGCCTGATAATAAATTTCTCTCATTTAACAGTCATATAACCCGTTTGTCTCTCGTTCGCTAACGAATGATCCCTGGTGGAAGCCTAAGCAAAGCACCGGACAGAATACAAATGAAAAGATGAAGCCATTTGATCAAAGAGATGCAAACCTTTATTACTTCGCATTGCAGAGGTAGCTACCCCGTTGAGATTTGCCACACTTTGCAGTGTTAATCTTGAGATTATTTAGCATGGATTTAAAAGAACACACAGTAAAAAAATAGCAAAATGAATTACAACTAATAAAATGTTAAAGTGACTTCAGAGGTATTCCCCAAGTTGCTGTGAAACCCCTATATTAGGTCAGGTATAACAAATTCAGAAGTCACATGACTTCATGAAACTTGGGAGTTCATGTGCCATGTGACATCAGTCTGTTCCTGGAAGTCCTAGTGATTGTTAAAGAACAGACCTAAATTCTGAAAATTATCAACTGCAGTTTGGTAAAAACAAACAAACAAACAAAAACTCAATTTTTTTAAAAAATCCTGTAGTGCATTATTAAAACCAAAATCAAAACATGAATAGAATATGGAACAACCAAAAATCAGGAGAACGAAATTCAAAGAAGTCAGAAGTTGCAGACTGTAACACTACAGACGCATCTGCAGTATACTTCCGAGTACAAACCCCTACTGGTGGAAAAGTGTAGTTGCATGTAAATTGATAATGAGCAGCTCCATCCCAGTTTTACCCAGTTTTAGAATAAAGGGCTGCGTAATAACTGAGTTGAATATACATAACAAAACGCAGACAGGTGACACTGATAACATTTAAAGTCAAATCTTATAAAAGGCACAGCTAAAGACCATTTACGATTATGTATTATATAAGGGAAGAAAGTGTTTTAAAGAAGTGGTCCAGAGTAATGAGTAAATTCATCAACTGAATTTGTTTGCCCACTGCCATTTTAGTTCTTCTTTGTTTTAGATTGTTTTAGCCACAGGCACATTTCACTGGATACAAGTCTGGCATTTTCCAACCAGCTATGATCTAGTTGCTGGCGTAGTTTACATGCATTTACATGCCTAACATTATACATGTAAAATCATCACATTTGATCACATCTAATATAAACACAGGCATAAAATAATAAAATATGAATATGTCATAAAATAATAATAATAATAAAAAAAACTTAATAGACAAACAGCTCTTAAGGAATCATTCTTTCTATTTAGTGCAACAGAACTCTGCTTCACTGCTGGTGAATTTCCTTTTTCCTAGACCCTTTGACATGCTGTAAAGATTCTACCCAAGGTGCTGCATGTCTGAGCTTTTGAAAGGAAATTTTTATGAGGAAAGAGCGACTAGGAGAGTATCTTTATGCAAATGAGTATAGCCATACACAAGCAGAGTAATTTGGATTGTGTAGGATTTATCGATTTTCATTGTATGAACAATGGATCATACTACATGTATGTTTTGTGATGAATACTGTTTTCCTGACAGTTCAGATTTGTTCTATACTTGCTGTGATAAATAAGACCCATGGCCAGAGTTTACGCCATCCAAAATCCTCTCTAAAAATAAACGCCATTTCTCTAAAATATGATTTTTAAAAACCGCAGGATGTCTATTAGTGCCATGACATTTTACCCAACAATAAAATGAATATTCAGTGTCTGCAAGGACAATGGAGAGAGCATGAGTGAAAAAGACTGCTGATGAGATAAAATGTCTGCCTAAACCTCCTGTGTGCTTGGAGAAGAAAAGCGTCCACATGCCATGTAGAGTTCATCAATATTTTATAGCACATCGGCTCAAACTGCAGCTCAGACATGCTGCATGAGCCAGTCGGGCCCACAGGGTGATCGAGTTCACATTTCCTTTCCTGACCTTGTCTTTTTGGCAGCGTTCCATTATTCAGGCTTTAAAAGCATCAATGAACTGCAATGCATCATACTATAGCAGTGCAGTGCTTATGTAGAGAAATTAAATTGTACAGTGACAAAATGTATTCCTATCAGAGTGACATGCTGGTGTTAAGTTACTGCTGTGTCTCTCTCTCTCTCTCTCTCTCTCTCTCTCTCTATATATATATATATATCTTTCTTTTTTTTCTTTTTGGCTAAAGGCCTTTAATGGAAGGTAATCTCAGCTCATATCATGCTGGGAATCTGGAACCGACTGGAACCATCTGTTTTTTTCTGAAAGAATAGATTTTCTTCACTACAAAAAAAAAACAAAAAAAAAACACATATGATGGGAACCAATACGACCAAATTCCATAATCTACACCAAATCTAAATAAACTGGAATTATATTTGATTTTTTACATTATCAATCTGGGATCCTAGTACTACCATGTTTAAGAAGAGAACAGCTAGCTGAGTCTTTCAGGCAGTAAAACAGTAAATCCATCGAGACATGGGAAAGTATCAGTGTGACGGTGATTGCTTTAGGCACACCGGCAGAAAACAAGCTAGCGCCTGTCACAAGTGTGAGAATAAAAAACACTGATATTTCACTCAACGATGCAGTGATAAAATTCATTCCAGAAACATGTTCATACATCATACCCATGTACATCAATCTGCATATTTACAAATACACACACGCTCACGTTCTATAAAAAAAAAAAAAAAAAAAAAAGATTAATGCTCAAGCAAATAAAAAGTGACGGCCGGCTCTCTTCTCCAGCCTGCAGTGCTGTGCTATGTTAGCATTGTGCTAACCAGGTTCATTATCGTCCAATTACTCCACAGCAGCCACCTACACCTGTCACATTCCATCACAGTTGTCGTGGAAACCGACCCAGAGCTGCATTCGTATTCACTCAAACTGTAGAAAAGCCTGCAGTTCTCCAGCAGTGATTCGTTACAAAATGACCGCACTCGATTTGCCTAAGAAGTAAGGGCAGACAAACTGCCTTGACGTCATGCTTATTCATTCATTCATGCCAGCTTGTCCCGAGCTCACCTACTTCAGGTTTGCTTTAGGTCAAATCAAGACGACTGTAATTTCCTGAAAACAAATATTCAAATATAAAAATATGTCTAAACCAATGCGGTAGATCTAGACACAAGATTAGCTGAACTGCAGTAAAAAATACAAGACAGTGTGTACAATATCTCAACTTTACGAAGTTCACATTTCAAGAAAATGAGTTCAGTGAGCAGTGGTAGCTCAGAGGGTTAAGGCACTGAGTTACTAATCGGAAGGTCGTCAGCTCAAGCCTCAGCTTCCAACGGTTGCCGTTGTTGTGACCTTGAGCAAGGGCCTTAACCTCATCTGCTCCAATGGTGCTGTATCATAGCTGACCCAGTGCTCTGACCCTTGCTGTGCTGGGATATGCCAAAAATAAATAATTTAACTATGCAGTAATGTACATGTGACATATAAAACTTAACTTAAAATAACTGATCGTCCATGTTGTTGATAACCGGCTTTATTTCAGCACTTGGCAGACACTCTTACCCAGAGCAACTTCCATTTTTATCTCATTATACATCTGAGGGTTAAGAGCCTTGCTCAAGAGCCCAACAGGGGCAACTTAGTGGTGGTGGGGTTTGAACCTGGTGCATTCTGGACCATAGCCCAATGCCTTAACCACTGAGCTACTTCTGCCCTATGAACCAAGGTGTATGGAGGGTGCATACTGTACATAAAACCTTCAGTTAGCTATCAGGCAAAGCAATGTTTCACTGTATTTACCACTGTACTTCTGATCAAAAGTGGTGGCTTACATAGTGTAAAGATGTATTGCAAGCTAATCATCTATTTAATTCCATGATTACAGAAAGAGAATTGCAAGAATATGAGTTGCTCATGATGATACTATGTGTAGCTATAGTCCTAATACTCGGCGACAAATGCTTACATTTTTGTGACCTCGACGGAATGTGGTTGTGGAAGATTTCGGCTATAAACTGCAGTATTCTCACCTCATATCACAAGGAAAAACATATCGCTTTAGACTGTGCTTGGTTTATTACGGTTTCTGAAAAGTTCTGAAAGGGTAATCTATCATCTGCGCATGATAAATTATCAGCCTAGTAAACATGTTTCTCCCAGCAGTAAGATAACATCTAGGCCAATGTACGATAGTGTGCAAAAGGCTTGGGCCCTCTTCATTTCTTCCTATTTTGGTTGCAAAGAGTGAGATTTTCTTGTATTTTTAATGTAGTCTTGAGGATTAAATTAAAATTAAACAGAGAGGTAACATTGCACTAAGAGATGTATGGGACAGGATGGATACATGTAAGAAGCTGTTGTGTCTGATCGGATTTCTAAAAAATGTTAAGGAGTCATGGATATGGTCAGACATTGTGCGAATAGATGTCATTCGGCACAAATGCTCCAAATAAGGGTTAAAATCCCTTTTTTCAAGGTTGTATTTGCAACGTCACGTTTGGGTCATTCATTCAATATTATATCAAATACATTTTACCAAAGTCATTCTAACTTTCAAAAACATTGCTGTCCAGACAGTGAACATCATCGCATTGTTGGTACTAAATTACATTGCAATGTCATTAACTACTGTATATCAGAATGGATGGTGATCTAATGCTGGGCAGCTTATAACGATATTAAGATGCTTTTCTGATTACCACGGTTGTATAATGTGGCTGTATGAGTTACTCTACCATTACTATGTTTATGTGTCTGAAATAGTTAAAGAGACCCATCGAGCACCAATAACCAACTCAATGTTTTCCTCATGGAAACTTACTCACCATCACAACATACTGAGCACTAGACACTATTTTAAAACAAATGACTGAATTAAAGAAAGGACTGTAGAGTGTATGTTAAAAAAACAAAAACAAAAGAACAAAAAAAAAGAACAAAAAGAAAAAAGAAAAGAGGCCTGACAAATGTTACTGTAAATTTCTGAGACATATGTGAGTCCAAGCATGTCAGGCTCATTTGCCCCCGATCTTTTCTAATGTTGTGGATGATGGTAATGAATTCAGAACCACTGCTCATTATGTGGTGGGAGTGCTCAGCATGAGATTGAGTATGCTTAAGCACAAGGTGCAGATGCTTTCTAACAGAAATGAGCGGACAGTTGATTAGCCATCTCTCCTGAGACAAGTCTTTTTAGCTCTCTTCACACAGATTTTTCTCTTTGTTCTCCTGTCCCCACTGGAGCTGGAGTAAGATTTAAAACCCACCCAAAAAGCTGTCAATTAGACCGAGCTCATATTTCTTCTTATACAATCACCATGTTTTGCACCTCAGAGTAAGAAACACATGCAAGACAGGCTGCAGACGCTCAGAATGCTGCACGCAGCCTGTTTCATTTATAATTGATTTCGAAAACCTTTTTATTGGTTTTCAAAGCTCTTACAGGTTTAGCTCCTCCGTACATCGCAGAATGCTAAGCAGATGATGCTGCTCCAAATCGAGTTTTAAGATTATTAAGTACTCAGTAGTCATTTTAGGGTGGAGGCTCAATTTCAAGTGTTACCCTTATCTCACAGCTCATCTTTATACTTTACAATGCACTGCTACCTATTTGTAAATATTTGTAAATTGCTAAGTACTTAAATATTTGAATTCTACTTTACTTATCCTAATTTGATAAAGTTAATTGAAACTCCTTTCTTGATTTTCTTAATGTATGTACTATTAATATATTTTATGTAGGTTATGATGAAGGTAAATGGCGCTTCCTCTGAACCACAGGTACATGAACTGCATCTTTTCATATTGATGCTCATACAGTCTGGCCACTATATTCCCTCTTCTACATCCATCTTATTCTGGTGCAGCCTGATTGGTTTAGAGGACGCACCAGAATTTGGAAGCTGGACGTTCTCTGAATCAATTTGCTTAACTGTGCTTTTTCTCATGGTTTCCAATTCAACCATGTCTCCAGCGCACCACCTGAATATATGCATCTGAATATAAAATAAGAAAAACATATCTGCTTTCTTTACTCTCTGAAAGCATGTTTGATCATTAATCAGCACGGGGTTGCAGCATTAATCCACTTCCTGAGTTTGAGGATTCTCACTCTGAGAGTATCAGATGAGCCTTGATTAACCAGAAGCTTGCAGAATGGTGTGCAGGACTTACCTCTTATCAGCCAGGTCTGTTTTATTGCCCACTAGCATGATGATGACATCACTGCCTCGCTCTGTTCTGACATCATCGATCCATTTGGAGGTTTGCTGGAAAGAATTCACATCTGAGAAAAAGACGGCAGGGGGTACGAGAGTCATTTTTTGGTGGAATCCTAAGCGCATATATGCACACTACAGTTTGACCTTTTTTCAAAAACTGCCGAAAGTTTTATTTTGTGCCTATCTATCATGCAAATTCATTAAGAAAATATTACTTTCCCTTAGATTAACATAGCACTATACAGTACTTTGTATTGCATACAGTATAAAACACATCTGCTTACTTAAATACAGTTTTTCTGCAATGCTATTCATCATACTGCTATACTGTACATGTGCTTTAGCTTGCATTATAAGTAAAATCCAAAGTAATTATTTCTCCTTCATAATACACTATACATTTTCACTGAAAACATTAAAACACAAAACACTATGTCCTATGTACTAAGGTTCCCCTTGTGCACCCGGGGTGGCTCTGTCCTCTCCACGAGACCTTTGGCGGTTTCCTATGGTGTCAGGCACCGGAATGTTAGCGGTGATCCTTTGGGTGCTGTGGGTTGACGCCTGGGGCCTCCATGCGCCAGTACAGACCTTTTTCAGCAACTTGTGTCTTGACATTGTCTTTACTGTGGGATTGGACCACACAGGCTAACCTTTGGTTTACTGGTTGATAATTAAGAATCAATGTTATTCAATTCACTTTTCTGCAGTCATGCTATCTCTCGTATACACACAAAGGGTATAGATGGTTATGCTGTGCCAAACAAATCAATTGCTGATAAGATTCACTTAATACACATGGGTTGCACTGACTGGGTGACATCAATGACATTAAAGGATTCTAAACACAAAATACTGAAAAAAAAAAACTTTTTTCTGCTCCCAATGTTTACCTTAACTTATTTGCACACCACACATCATCATTTTACATATAAAAATAGGCAAACGTAGGCTACAGATACTCTTCCAAATTTTAACACATTTCCCTCATATCGTCCAAAAAGACAGAGATGTTTAAAAAAAAAAAAGATTAGATTAGCTTGTGGTTCTGTAACATCAAGATCAAAGCCTGGATCTCATCTAAGAGTGACATTAATGGCCTTTCTGCTGCTTCAAGGTCGAACTGACTCTATGTCTCTCAGAGCAGCGGTTATAAAATCACAATTTGCTATTCATTTCCCCAGGGTGGCTGTACAGTATCACGTCCCCCCCCCCATGTTCTTCTGTGCATATACTGTGTTGTGGGATTTAAAGTCAATAAACCCGTCATCTGTTTATGGGAATGAATAAAATGGAGCAGTGGGTCTTTGGGGGCTGAAAGTCATCAGTTACGCAGGTTACGCTTAAACATGGAAACAGGAGTCATAATATTCTGGTTGGAATTATGAGAATCTGCCCTGTGTGCACATGTGTCTGGTACTGGGTTTGAGTTAGTCACACACCAGTACGCTAATTCATTTTTAATTCATCTCCAGATCCTCACTGTTAAAAGTGCTAAACAAATAAACTTTTTGTATCAGTAGCTCTAGGCACTTTTGGTTTTCGGCTGAAAGATGAAAAAAAAAAAAAAAAGAACAAATATTGAATAAGACTACAACAAAATGTCAGATCTAACACTTTACAAATTATGCACTTTTTCCTGTCCTGTGATGGTCAGCATGCTGACATGATCAAACAACTTGAGGACCTGAAACAGTCAAAATGCTCATCCTTATATGGCTTTTATACTTTAGATAATAAATAGTGGGGGCACGGTGGTGTAGTGGTTAGCACTGTCGCCCTGCACCATCAGGTTCCTGATTCGATTCCCACCTCTGTCTGTGTTCGTGGCTTCCTCCGGCTGCTCCAGTTGTCTCCCACAGTCCAAAGACTGTTTGGGCTGACTGTCATTTTTAAATTGCCAGTAGTGTGTGAATGTACTTTATGTGTGTGTGCACTTTGCGATGGATTGCCACCCTGTCCAGGATGTACTCCACCTTGTGCCCTAAGTCTTCTGGGATAGGCTCCAGGCCCCCCATGACCCTGTATACAGGATAGAGTGGTATAGACGGTGAGTGATTAATTTTTTTTTTAAATGAGTGACTTTTTTGTTGTTGTTTTACAAGATAAACTGCAAGTAGTGAAAAAAAAACTAAAATATTACATAAATACTTTTAATAGCGTATCAGCTCATCCAATGTAAGCACACAGGGGGCCTGGGGCACAATACGTAACATGGACATAACCTGGATGGGGTGCCAGCCCATAACAGGGCAAGAGCACACACATACACTCACCAGCCAGTTCATTAGGTACATCTGTTCAACTCCTCGTATGCAAATATCTATTTAGTCAATCATATGGCATAAGTCGATGGATTGTACATTGCCGATCCATTGTCGAGGCGTGTAGACATGGTCAAGATGATCTGATGAAGTTGAACCGAGCATCAGAATGGGAAGAAAGGTGATTTAAGTGACTTGGTGAACATGCTGGTCTGAGTATTTCCAAAACTATTTATTTCCTAGGATTTTCCATGCACGACTATAACCAGGGCTTACAGAGAATAGTCTGAAAAAGAGAAAATATCCAGTGGGCGGCAGTTCTCTAGGCGAAAATGCCTTGTTGATCCCAGAGGTCAGATGAGATGGTTCGAGCTGATAAAAAGGCAACAATAACTCAAATAACATCTCGTTTCAACCAAGGTTGAAGCCGAGGAGCATCTTTGCATGCACAGCACGTTGAACCTAGAAACAGATGAGCTAGAGCAGCAGAAAACCAGACCGGGTGCCACTCCTGTCAGCTAAGAACTGGAAACCGAGGCTATAATTCACATGGCTCTCCAAAATTGGAAAAACATTGCCTGGTATTATGAGTCTTTCTGCTGCTCCATAAGAATGGTAGTTTCAGAATTTGGCGAGAACAACAGCATGAAAGCATGGATCCATCCTCCCCTTAATCAACAGTTCAGGCTGGTGTTGGTGGTGTAATGATGTGGGGGAGATTTTCTTGGCACAATTTGGGCCCTTTAGTTCCTGAGTATTGTTGCTGACCGTGTCCGCCCGTTTATGACCCAAAAAAGGGATACGTCATAAAGCTAAAATCATGACAAACTTGTTCCTTGAACATGATAATGTTCTCAAATGACCGCCACTGTCATCAGATCTCAATCCAATAGAGCACCTTTGGGATGTGGTGGAAAGGGATATTCACAAATATGGATGAGTAGACGACAAATTTGCAGCAACGGGGTGATGGTCTCAAATCAATACGGACCAAAATCTCTAAGGAATATTTCCAGAACCTTGTTGAAACTCTGCCGTGAAAAGTTAAGGCAGTTCTAAACTCGAAAGGGGTCCAACCCAGGACTAGCAAGGTGTACCTCAGGAAGTGGCCAGTGAATGTACAATCACTCACCCGATCGTACACCATGGGCAATTTGGAAGGACATATCAGGTTATATTTTATGTCTGTCAAATGTTGAAGGAAACTGGAAGCAAACTCCAGAAACACACAGTGAAGGAGAGATTCAAACCCCCATAATCTGCCCAACACATTTTTTTTATTGCTCTGTAAGCTCTGGATGAAGATTTTAGTACGTCTTTGTAATATTGCATTGCTTTAGATGTTCACCCAAATGATACGTCACTATAAAACGTTGTATGCTCTTTAATTAGGCCTTCCTTTACGCTTGCACATTCCACAAATGATTTATTATCGTTAATCCTGTTATGTGTGAATGTAAAACCCTCACTTGTGATATCGTACACCACCACAGCCACAGTGGAGTCCCGTATGTAGCTGGGAAT
This sequence comes from Clarias macrocephalus, assembly GCA_011419295.1. Classification (NCBI taxonomy): domain Eukaryota; kingdom Metazoa; phylum Chordata; class Actinopteri; order Siluriformes; family Clariidae; genus Clarias; species Clarias macrocephalus. The sequence continues at coordinate 53,194 of JAAGKR010000020.1, read as the reverse complement.
GAGGCTCCTGAACCGCTCCTGTCCTGCCGTGTCCCACAACTGCAACCGCACCTGCAGGCGACGACACAGAGACTGAGATGACGCAACTCCAAAGTCACAGAATGGTTTGGAACTGAATTTTAATTCCAGGTCCATGTTTTAAGTCATGTCAAGTTTTTATTTTCTGTTAACAACACATAATGGCACAGCATACAGAAACTGAACATAGGTTTAACAGCGACCTATTTAAATCTTATTTTTGTACCATTTATACACTTTCATTATAAGTGCCACTGCTAACGTAATCATTTGGCTGTCCTAACATTTTTCCTTGACAATGAGTTCAAAACCTAAAATTGATTTGTTAAGTTTCAATTAAGATCAATCTGTAAGAGGAACTGGTGAGTAAATTATTATTATTAGTTCTGGGTTGTTCAAGTCAAATCAGGACCTGAAATTGGATGGAATTTCTTGTAGCCGTAAAACTTATAAACATTTACAGAAGACTTCATCCACAGTACAATGATGAGCCTCTTAGCTGCAATAAACCATTGGAATGGTGCAAATGTTTTAAAGAAGGCTTTACATCCCTGAATGATGATCATGGCTTAGGTGGCTCGGAGCCCACTGCAGTCGTTCCCGGAAGCATTCAGCAAGTGGAAAGCCTGATCATTGAAAATCGGCATATAACTTGTAGCCAACTCATGGAAGAGACGCATCTGTCTGTGGGAACTGAACACACAATCATTCATGGACACCACTTGCACGTTACAGGAACTCGGCCGCATCGCCGCATCCCCTGTACAGTCCTGACCTCGCTCTAGGCCATTTCCACATGTTTGGCCCATTAAATAAGTTCTTGGGAGGCCAGCATTTCAGATGTGAAGCGGGAAGTCTGATCATAGTCCCCGTCTACCAACCATCACTAGTAAAACTCTGCGATACGTGTATCAGCGTAGCAGGGGAGCTCCCATTTACATATTAAAGATCGGAATCCACTTATATCTTTATTTAATATTGTGGAATGTCTGCATAAAAGGTTTGTTCACATGCATTATAGCAGACATAAACATTCAGTCATGCCCTGAGCTCAAAAATGAAAGTGCATTAATATATACCTGGGACTTTTCTTGGTACAATCGGAGCTGCTGCAACAGATAATTAACTAATCAACAGCACTGATGAGTCCTCAGCAGCACTGTGGTATAAATCCCTGTATGTTAGATATGAGAACCTCGGAAGACTGCAGAATGTAAGAATCTTACCGTTCTGTCCTCCAGGTACATGGTTTTTGACAGGAAGTCTATTCCAATCGTCGCCTAGAAGAAGACAACAAGAAAAAAAAACTTGAGAACAAGATTGATCACATCACTCAGGCTGATTAAGGATTGTGGCGAAATTACAAAGCCAGATGTTGAGATGAGTTTAATTTTTTCCTGTGGATGACACACATTAGGAAGCCGTTAATAATGTCTTGAGGGTCTGCAGGAATTTACACTAACAGCAATAACCGCTCATCTGTCATTCTAATCTCCTTTACAGACAGATATAATACAGCCTTGCGTACGTAGTTTTACTTTATTCGTTAGTCTCCCCATCTACAATACAATGATGCTTCAGATTTAATTCTGCATAATCAACCTCAAACAAAGCATGACACAGTGTCTGTGAATGTATAAGAATTATTTAACTTTATTTTTAAACCTGCACCCTCCTCAAACCTGTTTATAAGTCGTCTAAACACTGTGATATACTGTGTGATTCTGTCTATCACCTCATGGATAAAACAGAACATTTCCTGATTGACTGTCTTTAATTATATAATCACATCTTTCATAGTAGATGTCCAACATTTACAGATTAGTTATGTGTCGGAACAAGGCACCTCTGTGAGCTGACTCTTTTACGTAAACGATGAGAGCCGGCTCCCATTTGGTTAGCACTGTGGCCTCGCACCCGCAGGGTTGAGGGTTCGATTCCCACCTCTGCTCTGTGTGCATGGAGTTTGCATGTTCTCCACATGCTTGGTGGGTTTCCTCCAGGTACTCTGGAGGAGACGTAGTGAGTGTGTGTGTGTGTGTGTGTGTGTGTGTGTGTGTGTGTGTGTGTGTGTGTGTGTGTGTGTGTGTGTGTGTGTACCCCGCCTTGTTCCCAAAGTCTCCTAAGATGGGCTGCAGGCCCCCCTGCAGGATAATCCATATAGAAAAAGAAGGAATGAATGAATGAATCTTAAAAGACTAAAGAGCGATAGGTGATCTTTTCACCACACAGGTTGGCCACAGGCACTCCATGTACCGACTGAATGTTCTGTTCTGAGTGTGATCCGTTTTAAATGGTTTGTGTTTTTTGGATAGTTTTTTGTAACATTCATTATACATACGTAAGTGCTGGATGTTTGTACATTTTACTTATTTTATACCAAACATAATGTAAAAGTATGGTATTCTGCAATTTCTAAGGTTTAGTATAATTACATTGAATAATTGTATTGCATATAAGGTAATGTAATGTAATGTAATGTAATGTATTACATTGAATACATTGAATAATTTCAATAATGTAGGTGCTCACATACCAATCATAGGTCAAAACATTGTTATAGTTGCTTGAATTATAAATGTTGGAAGTAATATTAAATAAAGAGTCGTTTGGAACCCAAATGAGCTGGTGATCCGCCAGTCCATGCTATTTTTTTTTGTTTTTTGCTACGTGTTTATTCTTATGGTTGATAATGATCTGGTAACATTATTTGATGGGGATATTTGTCTATCAGAATATGCTACTGCTCAATTTTCCAATAAATATATGTTATAATGAAGTATCAAAGCCTAATAAATTATAGCCCATTTACCCCTTTAGTATTTAACATTTTTTGTCAGGGTAGTGTAAATCTATCAATTCAAGCTATGTAGCATTTCTGATAAGGCAGCATCATTTGGCCAAACTCCGGCTCTTGCTGCAGAGCTGAGCCAAATGATCTGGCTCATGGAAGATAGCTGGACTTCCCATCACTATTTCAGATTAGCTGGAGCATTTGTGATTTAAACCGCTCTCTCTAGTTATTTTTCTAGAAAAACACTGAAAAAAGTATGTTTCTTCTTTTTCAGTTAAATCTTAAAAAAAAAAAAAAAGCCTATTGTGGAATTTGGAATTCTAAAAATTATGAATTCTGGTCTTGATGGCCAAAAGAAACAAGTACAGTATATGGAAAAAAGTTATACCTGATACGGTTGAAAATCATAAACATATAAATCACAGATCTGGGCGCCTTGTGTTGTCATATAATCAGTTAGATTAGATTAGTTTGCAAGCGATCAATAAAGTCTGACTTAAACATAAAATAAAATGATAAACTATACAGCCCTGTAATATGGCAAACTGCAAAGATTTCCTCCCAATTAGCTCTCTTCGAATTCCTTTAGAAATAAAATAAAAGTATAAACACTCCATAAACATATCTGTCTCTCAAACTGTTTATTCTCCTTGAGTCTGCATTGTATTAATCATGTCTTTAGAGGACAAACAGCTGCAAGTGCTAAAGGAGGATAAACAGAGTTTGAGAGACAGATAGTTTTACCGAGTGTTTTCACACATCTGAACACTACATCTCTGCTAGGGTTGTACTAAGCAGCTTAGTGTGAATATTGAGGTGTGGACAAGGCCTGTGCTGATGGACTGCTGTGCCTCGGGTACATATGTTGGGACGGATCGATGAGCCAAGAGAGCTGATCAGCAAAGTAATCCCTGGCTGCAGATAAGCCAGGAGCTTGTCCTCTTCTGTCTAGTGGTGGGTTGGGCCTGATGCAGCACAAAAGAGCTGATAAACAGAACAAGGCACGGCTGAATGCTGTGCAACAGCTGCCATTGCTCTGTGTCTGTGATTGTGCAGGAACACGCCCTTTATCTACTAGAAATAAACCTAAAGTATTTAAATGAATAAGATTTAGTGTTTATGAACTCTTAATTCATGAGCCTTTGATGTAGCACACTGTATGTAGCAGATTGTATTTTGACCATAATGAGAATAGAAGTGAAAAGGACATGAACAGATTTTATAAATCTCACATTTCCTTTAACCGTTATAGAGAATAAAACACTGATCCTACTGATTTAAAACTTTATTACAGCCGGGCCATAAGGTGGATATATGGATATAAGCTCAGGACTCGGAACAGCTCTTAGAACCCGAAATTGGTTTTCCATAAGGGTTTATGATGAAAACGTTCCCTTTCATGATATTTGAATATATTTCTTTCATACATTCTATAAACAGCAGCATTGAATTTTTACAACAAAAACCTAAAAAAAAAAGTGAATGTCAATTTAACAGAATATTTAACACTCAATTAGCTGCTTCTTGTTATGATCTAATTTTTGTAAAAAGTACATTAAATAAAAAAAATAAAATAAAATAAAAAAAACAATCCCCATCCATCTTGGAACCTCTGTAGTCCAAATGGGTACATTGGAGGCCAATAGTGACCATTGTATTTATTCCTATTTGTACAACCTCCGATCAGCATTCAAACACACATTTACACACTACAGGCAATTTGGGAACCGCAATTAGCCTAATCTGCATGTTTTTGGGAGGAAACCCATCAAGTACAGAGAGAACATGCAAACTCTATGCACACAGACCCAACGTGGAATCGAACCCAGGACCTGGAGGTACAAGGCGACAGCGCTAACCACTAAACCACCATGCCGCCCGTCATATCCAAAGTGTATTACATCATTACAGTGTATTAATCGCCCAGCCCTAGCTCACACCACGGACGTAGGTATGGCATATGATGCTGCAGAGCAGAAATTATGGCTCTGAAACAAAGATTATGTTTTAGCATGCATGTAATATTTAATGCATGCATACTGTATAACACTGACTTGTTTAATTGTGCATGTACAGTAGGCCTGTTTTTATTTATTCTTCTGCTCTCTGTTATGTGGCAATTTCCTCTGACTGTTTTTAATCACTCTGTAAACCAATTAATCTCATAATGCAATTTCTCCTTTGCGCCAAATGTTTTCGACATAAAACTCAAATATATACCGATCACCAAACAAGAGTAAAGACAAAGTAAAAGACAGAGAAAAGGAGAAAATGTGCTTCTTCTTTCGCCTCGGTGTTAAATATGGAATTCAGCACAGCGAGAGAGAGAGAGAGAGAGAGAGAGTGAGAGAGAGAGAGAGAGAGAGAGAGAGGTGCTCAAATGAATGTATCTAGAAACAAATTATTAATACTTTATTAAATAATTGAAGAGCCCAGGTGCTTGGTCCAAGTCCCTTACAGTGCTGTTTCCTTTTTAACCCTCCAAAGTCACAGGACAGGAAACAAAGTAAAGAGCTCCTAATGGACCGGAAGAGAAAATCAGTTCCTGACACAGTTAAAACTCGTTTACTCACCATACTCGGGCAGCATGTCATGTGACGTGTGTAGAGTGCATCTAATTGAAATAGAGCTAAAACTATCGCATTTAAATTTCAGAAAGTTCAGCATTACATCTGCGGTACAATGAATACTGGCCTCCAGGTTATCTCTGTGCCTGCACAAGCTTAGCATTAACGTGCTTGACTGGTCATGTGATAGTTCGGGGAGAAAACACTGAAAAATATTTAAATAATTATATGAATGACGTACAAAACAATACATTTTGAGGTCAGAACTGCATCACACCATTTGATTAGTGTCTCATAACAGCACACCCTGAGGTGATTTTTTTCCTCTTATACCACAGCAATTACCTATTTATTTTTTATTTAAAGAATGACTTTTACTATACATGTGTTGCTACATTTAATGTTGCAGAAAGTCCACAAGTTATTTTCTGCTTTACTCTGCTTGACTGTTAAAAGAAAACATAGAATTAAAAGATGGGGCACTAACTTTTGGACATGACTGTATATTGTTACTGGTTTGGAAATGCACCAAAATATGGATTATTCATGAATAATATTACAGGTGGCATGGCGGCGTAGCGGTTAGCACTGACGCTTTCCACCTCCAGGGTCCGGGTTCGATTTGAAAACATCAATTATTCTGATCTGCAGGTCTTTGCACTGTGGAAGGAAACTAAAGGAGCACTCAAAGAAAACCCACCAACCACAAGATCCACACACACAGACCTGAGGCGAGAATCTTACCCTCGACCCTGGAGGCAAAATGCCACAGTGCTAACTGTGATAACTACTTCATCACAAATACTTCTACTACTAAAACTACTACTACTTATTATTATTATTATTATTATTATTATTATTATTATTATTTAATGCTTCTTATATTTATACATGTATAGCCTGTGCTTTAGAAACACAGCGCATGGCGTTGCTTCTCATGACCAAACGGTACCCTGAAATTGAAAACTGAAATTAAAATAGCTGGAGAGATAAATCAAATGGCACTCAGCTAAGCTCCATGAAAAGAGCAATTAAGCACATAAAAAGAACTAATCTCTTCCCGAAAAAAAAAACAGTGATCCTGACATATTATGCGGATGCAAATGGTGTTTATCTGTGTAGTTGAACTTTGCCAAAATACTTCAAATACTGCGATATTTTATTCATAAAGAACGGAATCGCCGTTCTCGGGTGCTCATAGCTCTGCTTCACGTATTATTATAAATTCAGAAATTTCCTGCGGATCCATAGCTGGAGTCACTATTAGCTGGGGCAGATTGCACAGTTTGGCATGAATATCTGAAGACAAATAGCCATGTAACAGGAAAAAAGCAGTTAATTAAGCCTTATTGATTAGAAGGCAGCAGCTCGATGCGGTGCTAATAAAGAAGGATGACATCACGCTGTAGAACAAACTCCCAAGCTGAGGCGTGTACACTATTTTTCTGTAGGTGGTAGAGCAAGGTTGTGATCGATGGACTCAAAGAGCTGGCATTTTACACACATTTCACACATGCTGCTGTCTGTTCCAGCAGGAGAGCCTTCAGATCCTTTTGAAAAGCTCACAGATATAAGGGAAAGGGCTGTAATGTCTCCCTGTTGTTTTAAATTATTTACTACAGTTCCCATTAGCAATATGTCAGTACATAACGATTGGTAGACTGGTTACACTAAATTGCTCCTAGGTGTGAATGTGTGTGCATGGTGCCTTGAAATGTATTTCTGCCCCACACCCACCCAGGGCGTCCTACTGTATAGTATATAGACTCCAGATCGGTCACGTGCCTGAGCAGGATAATACGTTTACTGAAAATGATTGACTGAATGAACGAATTAATTCATTAATTAATCTGTCACTCAGAATCATGCAAGTTGTGGCATTTTCAGTCTGACACTATAATGGGAGGCAGGGGAGGCTCAGACAGTTGAGGCTCTGTGGGTCCAAGGGTTCAAGGGTTGTCACAGTCGGAGCTTTTAGCAAAGCACGGCATCCTCAGTGCCAGTCCCAAACCTGGAGAAATTGGTGGGTTGCAGCTGGAAGGGTATCCATAGTAAAGGGACGAATGTATGCCTGCTTCAAATAGTGTACAGATCACAATGATAAACATTGCATGGTATAATGTCTGTCTACGATGTCTGATTACAGCCGAAGAAGATGCACCCTGTTTATGATCTCTACTCCATTTTGTTATTGGTTTGTTAACTTATTGTGGTCACATATATCTTGTCTTGAGCTGCCACATTAGTTTAACTCTGTCAACTATGAGTTAAATTCGGGATAGACATGGTTCGACCCTGACTCGCCCCCTAGTGGACAGATCTTTAATTCTCCAAATGCAAAAAAGGCAGACAAGAAAATACTGTATGTGCTTGTAATTGTAATTTGCTTGGAATAAAAATGCCTGCCAACTGAATAAATGTTATGAAGTGAACTGAATATAAGCTATGAAGGATGTAAGATTTGATGAAAACACCTCATCTGATTACTGCGTCGGCCATCTGCTCTTTACGCCTCTTTACTTCACTGACTACACGCTGCTGATTTTGGGAGCCTTCGGGAATCTCCTTGTCTCCAAATTCCTCAAATCCTCCTCCTATCATCATCTCACGCCCCTGATATATTAAATATACATTACCCACTTTGTCTCGACTTATTTCATTTTACATTCTTCCAGCCATTGCTTCTAAATTTGCCTGAAACAGACATCTGGTGCAGAGGGACAAGGTGAAAAAGACTCCATATTCCCTTAGCTCATTGGGAGAGGTGAAGCAATAAAGCCTGTGTCAATGCCAGTATTTTCAAAATGACACTCGTGTGAAAGAAAAAGCAGCGCATGTTTAATGCAGCCACCTCTGTTCACTGCTCGCTAATTAACAGCCAGCGGTCTCTGGAGGCTAGCAAGAGAGACAGAAGGGCTCGCTAAGAGCTACCAGAGTGTTACGCCTCAACAAGCTGAGCAGCGGGGAACACACCCGCATCATCACTCATGCCTTCATAAAGGCCCGGCAAAAACACACACACTCAGACCAGACCGATATATATATATATATATATATATATATATATATATATATATATATATATATATATAGTGAGTAAGAGTTGAAAGCCGCCAGACACCATCTCTCCCTCTCTCTCTCCTTCTCTCTCTCTCTTTCTCTCTCTCAGCAGGAGAGTTTCAGCAATTCGTTCTCACACCCTGTGTCACTTTGACAGCTTCATCTAGCTTTCTCCTTCACTTTCTTCTGCCTCATAAACACACAAAATGATTGTGACTTGCTTGGGCTTTTTGCTTTAGGTCTGCTGCTATAGGCTTATAAACCACACACACACACACACACACACACACACACACACACACACACACACACACACACACACACACCTCTGAATCTCAGTGCATATTATGGGGCAGGAGAGACTCAGTGGCATAGACCTACTACAAAAGAGAGCAAAAGTTTGCGCCCCCTGTAGTTTCTGTCGATATGCTTTTTAAAGGTTTTTATTTATTTATTTATTTATTTATTTTGTGATCCCCTGACTTATTAGACTTAGGAGCTGACTCTCTTTTTCATTTATGTACCCATTTCTGTCTCTCTCGGTCTCTCCTAGATCCACATCTGGGTCCAGAAGGAAGAGGAGACACAGGTACATGCGAGCTGCCATGTGTCCAGACATCATTAACTAATTTGAAATAGTTTGGGAGGGATCTTTAGATTTACTGCATCTGAACTCAACACTCAAGTCATGTTCAAACTGTTGTCATTTCTGCTTTTGTTTTCCAGATCAGGCACACCAAAGAACAAACACAAAGACAAGAGCAAACTGAGAAAGAAGTGAGTGTGTACATTTTCCACATGTATTAAATTGTCAGTGTAGGTGTCCTGTAGGACGAACAGCCTGAAATGATTCCAATCAATAGAAGGAAAAAATGAAGGTGACCAGGATCACCAGAAAGATACGTTTGGATTCAGAAATTGTTCATTAGCTCGCATAAGTGTGTTTGTGTGAATCTTTGTGTACACTCATACTGTACGTGTGTGTGTTTGTGTTCATGCTTTTGCACACTTTCGGTTTGGTTGCATGTGTTTGTGTGTGTGTGTGTGTGTGTGTGTGTGTGTGTGTGTGTGTGTGTGTGTGTGTGTTCCAGATCTCCAGCAGAGTGTACCAGCAGGAGGTCCCAGCGCAGAGGTAGCTGCTGCAGCTCGCGCAGCGCCTCTGTCTCATCTACAGCCACCATTTCCAGATCCCCCAGCAGGTGATGGCGAGAACACACACACATTCCTGACCACACCACACACTCCTTTTAACATCGTCCATCTGCTTCTGGTCTCACCTTCACAACGTAGGTCCCGGCCAGGGGAATATTTATCCTTCACTATATGTCAGGGTCGTTTTCTTCGTGAATAGAAAAGGCCAAAAATTTGAAGCCATCTTTAAAAAAAAAAGACAAAGCAGCATCTTACTCATTATAGGTTATACAGAAGTACGTTCAAAATGTCAATCTGATCATTCAAGCATAAAAAAATTATCTGATGTAGGACTAATGAGAAACATGATGATGACAGATGATCAGGCCGGTTTAAAAAGTTTCCCCATCTTAGTGTTTCCCACACAGGCTATTTAAGACAGATTGAATTTACTTTCAAATATTTACATACACTTTTGGTACACTTTTTAAAAACTTTAATCCAATGCTTGTGGCCTTCAACAATATCTGCTGAGACTTGATTCAGATATACTGTAATGGCCACTTATTTATGATATCTTTGGCATTTTGTTAAAGGCATTTACATCCTTTATAGGTATTAAAATGACTTTACAGGTAGTGATGGGAAGTTTGACTCATTTTAGTGACTCAGATTTTTTAATCAAAATGAACGAGTATTTTTTTTGAGTCATTTAGTTCCTTTCATTCTTTTGTTCAGAAAACAAAAAAAGTTACATTTTCAATAAACAGACCCCCAACACGTCTACATACACACATTTTGCCTGTAGTTCCAGTAATGAAAATATTACAATGCAGCTAAGGACATCATTATCATAAACAGAATGAGCAGCTCACCTCTCATATCTTCTGGTCCGAGTCGTTCGTTCTTTTGAATCTATTGCACTGCAAAGCGTCTATGGGATTCATGTGACAAAAGAACGAATGATTCGGACCAAGACTCGAGAGGTATCTACTCATTTCTGTTTCCTGTACATAACCTAAGGAGGGTTTTGCGATGCTTTGCGCATGCACGCCAAGTAGGAAATGAACGAATCGCTCTCTGAGACTACTCGTTCTTCTGAGTCACGTTGAAGACGTGTTGAAAAAGAATGAATCGAACCCATTCACAGGTATGTTTATAGTTGTTGTCTTGCTTCAGGATTCGTCCTTCTTCTTCTGATTCTGTCTATGGTTTGAGGTGTACCGTTCACCTTGAAAGGACATCACCCCACAACATGATGCCGCCACTCCCATGTTTTACAGTTGAAATGGAGAACTTTGGAGAAAAAGCCACAGTGCTGAGCATTATGGCCAAAAACTTCACATTCTGTTTCATGTGACTTTTTTGTTTTTCTTTTAATCTCATCTTGGAATACTGTAGAGGCCATGTACCTCTCAGGCCATGGTAATGTAGGACTCTTAATGGTGAGAATAGCTGAACTTTTTCACCAGATTGTTTTTAGTTGTCTTGTGCTTCTCAAATTTGTTTATCTCCGACAGTTAATTTGTGCCTCATACTTGAACAACGCAGGATCTGTGTGGTAGCTCAGGGCCCAGGTTTAACCCACAGTAATCCTTAACCTTCAACTGCTCAGATGTATAATGAGATAAACATAAGTCTCTCTGGATAAGAGCATCTACATGTACATGTACCATATGTCCCATGACTTTATATTTTTATACAAATGTGTGTTCAGATGCTAATGGTCCCTTATGGAAATTGCTCTTCAAGAGGAACCAGACTTGTGGTGCTGTACAGTTCTTCTTCTAAGGGCTTTACCCTTAACACTCAAGCGGTGCAGAGGGCCGATTAAAAAAAAAAAAAAAAAAAAAACTGCTTATACTGAAGTTCTTCCGGTTTGTCGACAGGGGAAGCGTCAGACATCACACATATGTTTCAGGTAGAACATAAGTTGATGTATGAAGTATGATTAATTTTAAAACACAAAGATTTTAACGCTACCAGAATATGGGAAAGCCTTCCAAAAATGTCTATCTCACCAAATGCTTGTATTATTATTTTTCTTCATAGAGAAAAAACTGAGATAGCCCTGACGTATGTAAATTTTTGGTCTCAGCTGTACCTTGTTCATTAAAAGTAAAACTACAAACCTACAGTATTACGACAATGTGCCTTTATTTAATCAATTTAAAACATCCTTATCTGTTTATATAAGTTTACGTGGTATGAAATGAATGATTATTTTTTGGTAATCCTTCTGCTTACACACTGGAGGTCATGTGAACTCAGGAACTAATTTGAATCTGCGCTATAATATAAGTATTTACATTATACAGGATACATATTATAAACTTACTACTGATTTTGGGGTATTTACCCCCCAGAGTGCATCTGATTAACGAGAGGATTTTATACCGTCTGCGCAGGTCCAACCAGAAGTACAGAACGGAAAGACAGAAGAGGTCTAGTCCCAGTGCGTCTCCGTGTCCCAGTCTGGAGAACGGCCATCACAGTGAACGTGTTCGCAACGGCAAACACTCCGGACTAGAGGGCGAGAGAAGCAGCGATGTATGTAGTCTCCTCTATTTTGCCTCTGTGCCCTCCGCCTGCACCATTCACTCGAATTCGATCATCCAAAATGGTTTCTCTTGCTCTGTCTTTCACTGCCCCATAACTGACCTGACTGTTTGTTCTCACTCTCAGTTTTTTCTTTTTACTTTTTGGTTACTTCTTTTTTTTTCTTTTCTTTTCTTCGGTATCTTGCTTTTGCCTGTTTGGCTCTGTTTGATGACTATTTGCATTCCCAGCTGGATTTTGTGCTAGTTGGGTAAGGTTTTTTTTTTTTTTTTTTCAAACAGCAGTGATTCACTTTCTGTTGATAATAAACTTGATGTTTTTAATATTGAAGCATCACAGGTTGCAAATGAACCAAAGAAGAAAACGATCGCAGTTGACTCGGTCAGTATTTAGGTTTTCTAAGGAATATGAATCACTTCATTCAAGAATTAAAATAAAAAAAAATGATTTGATCATTCCTCAGCTTAAATGAAATAAGGACGGCGATACGAGGGGTGTTCAAGTCAAACCGGGACTTTTGATTGTCCAGAATAACAGAACACAGTTATGAGAGTGACAACTCACGTTATTTCTTTATATAATCCCCTGCTACACTAATGCACTTATCCCAGTGTTTCACTAGTGCCTGGATACCATCAAGGTAGAAAGTTTTCTCAGTGCTCCAGAGCCGTGATCAGTCTGCCTGCTTCACATCTTAAACACAAGCCTCCCAGGAACTCCTTTAGTGGCCCAATCATGTGGAAATAATGCGCAAATGTTTGTGAATGAATATGTACACAGTTACCACAGACATATGTGTCTCTCCTGCAATCTGGTGACAAGTTCTTCGTTGCTTTTCAAGGATCAGGCTTCCAATCACTGAGTGTTTACAGGAATAAGTGCCATGGGCTCCGAGTTACCTCGTCCAGAACTGTCATATACGGATGTACAGTCTACTTTAAAATGTTTGCACCATTCAGATGTCTTCATACACAAAAACAAACAGTCATCACAAGTCCCGGTTTGACTTGAACACCCCTTGTATGATACATGGATTTTTGTGTTCGGTGTTTCAGTCCTTAATCAGTGTTGCATTAACATTTTAGACACAATTAAGTGCCTTAACAATGATGGATTCAGTGCCTTATTAAGAAAAAAAGTTTGGCTGTCGGTTGTGATTTGTAAACCTCATTTGGAAGAGTTTTGATGAAAAGGTATTAAAAGCGAGAAAACAAAAGGCCAGTGCCTTTATCATTTCAGGTTTCCATTTGACCTTAACAGCTTACGATTGATTTGCTTTATTTCATTTCTCTCAGTCTGAAATCAAAAGCGAGCAAGTATCTTGTGAGTACAAGTGTGAAAATGATCAGTGTATGGAAACGTACACCAAAAATATTACTGTGACCATGAACGATACCTAAAGTACTAGTCGGAGTTACTCATAGTGACCTGCATGCGTTCTTTTGAGAAGGTCTTATGTGCTGTTTTTTTTCTTCTTGTCTCACTTGCTTGCTTCATTCCTCTTTTCATTTCTGCCTTTATTTAATTTAGGTGGTATCTTCCCACACACAGAATCAATAAATAAATAAATGCCCAAACTTTTCTGTCTTGTTTGTGTAAAAAGCACTCATATGCTTTGGAGCGGGACCAAGTAGGTTAAGAGGGTACGTGTATGAGTTTCTTCTTGTCAACACAGTTTGAACGCTCATGTTCTGAGTAACACAGTAGACCCCTTTTCCTCCAGACTGATCACAAACCTGACAGATGGTGTTTCAAAATGAGCTTCTTTTTACTTGCTTCTTGTGGACTATCACTCTGACCTGCATGTAACCTTCTGGGTGGCAGCATCACCTCTGATCACTGTTTCTTCTCTGCTTTAGATGAAAAAGATATGTGTATTTGTATTAACGGGAAATGTCACACGCTTGTGATTATTTATTATTATTTTTGTTTAAAGCTTTTATGCCAACTCGTTGTACATCATACCATGTGGTGTCCAGTCAGTTGGTTGAAAGTGATGCAATTGTTAAAGGAAACATTCCAGCATTTTTCAAACTCTATCTGCTACGTCTGTAGTGAATTTTTTATTAACATGGACCAGAAATTTTATGTTTTTCCTTACTGAGAAAAGAACAGAAAACCTTTTCCATACAAACACATTTAGGATAGAATGAAAAAAAAAAAATATATATATAAAATATATATATATATATATATATATATATATATATATAGTGGAACCTTGGATTACGAGCATAATTCATTCTGGAAGCAGGCTCGTGTTCTGAAAACACTCGTAAACCAAATAGAATTTTCCCATAAGAAATAATGAAAACTCAAATTATTTGCTCTACAGCCCAAAACAATAAATACATAAAAATAATTAATAAAATATATAAAGTAAAAATAAAACTAATTAACCTGCACTTAACATTTAAAAAAAGTTTTAAAAAATACAGACAGATAAGTGTTTCCGTTTGTGTGCGCAGGCGCCGTGTATTTGTATGTGTATGTGTGTGTGTGTGTGTGGAATTAGCCCCTCGCCTCGTCTTAAACAGTAAAACACCTCCTCCCTCCCCACACCTCGCTTTTTAAAGCACTATTCGGACGGGACTAGTTTTACTCGGGGACGTTAGAGAAATTTCTGTTTTACAGAGGTACTTTGTGATTTTAATCCCGTCCGAATCTGCCATGTCTGTCTTTTTCTCACACGACCTCTGTAAAAATTCCAGAGCAAATTACCTACTGTTTTCCCGCAAACTCAGCGGTCCTCTGAGCAATCTAATTCCGTCCGAATGCGAATGTCTGTGATTACCGAAAATGTTTTTTTTCCGAAACGCGTTTTCTTGTGTGTTTTGGTCAACGTGAACTACCGTACAATCTCTAGCGCGCCGGTATTCGAGTTTCTGCTTTCTATGCTCCAGTAGAAATCATCATCCTCAACACGTAGTCTTGTGCAACGCCCACATGTTAAAACACAGACACGCCTATCTCAGTAATAAACACGGAGATGTTGGTCCCGTCCGAATCCGTACACGAAATGACAGACGTCGGCTGAAAAAAATTAAAACTCTAACGTCCCCCAGTAAAACTAGTCCCGTCCGAATAGTGCTTAAGTTTCACAACTAACATACACAATACAAACACAGTTTTAATGGGGAAAAAAAAGAAATCTCTCTAATGATACTCGCGTGAGCATACTAACGGAATCACTACTGTAAAGTAAAAAATAACAAATAACAAATGAACCAGCACCTTACCATTGAAAAGAATCGCGACAGAGCTGAGTTTTCTGTGTAAATAAAGCGTGTGTGTGCAGCCGGGGAGAGTGTGTGTGTGTGTGTGTGTGTGTGTGTGTGTGGGGCACAGTGTCAAATTACGCGCGCACACACAGAAGAGAGAGGGAGATGTTTTCTGCATCGCAAGAGAGAGAAAAATCATTGGCTCAGTTGTGATCACTTACCGCTCGGTGTCAAAATAAGAGTCGCATGCGTGATACATGATACTCGGCACTCGTAAACTAATACTTGCTAAATATTATATATATTAAAAATCTTTGCTTGGTTTGTGGAACACTCGTAAACCATGTTACTCGCAATCCGAGGTTCCACTGTAAAAGACTTGAGATACATCTCAAATCTGAGCCGATGGCATATGTGGTTTAAAGTATCATGTGTAACTGGC
The DNA here is from genome assembly GCA_011419295.1 of Clarias macrocephalus. Classification (NCBI taxonomy): domain Eukaryota; kingdom Metazoa; phylum Chordata; class Actinopteri; order Siluriformes; family Clariidae; genus Clarias; species Clarias macrocephalus. The sequence continues at coordinate 37,402 of JAAGKR010000020.1, read as the reverse complement.
ACTGCCTAGAAACCCCGCCCCCTTCCCCCCAAACACGGTCCTCAGAACTCATGATAAATCCTTGTCCCGGATCATGGCAACCGGAAATGTTTTGAGTTTATTAATACGAAATAAAATCTACCAGCGCCTGTTCATTTTAGCTCACATTAGATGAGTTTATATTGAATAATCTGTTTCCAAAGTAACAAAAATTCAAGCAAAAATTAAATAATAGTGTATTTTCAATTTAAGCTGAAAGGAACGTGATTTTTAACAAGGCTTTTAATGTTGAAAATTAACACGGCTTATAAAGAAATAGCAAATTTAACACTTCACCTAATTACAAAGTGATTAAATGTGCTGTTTTTTTCTTCTTTCTCCTGCATTGATCAGTGCCAATATCATCAGCAGCAGGAATTTATAGCAGAAAATTAATATAAACATTAGATCATAACTAAACTGATGTCTTAGTTACTGTAGAATCACTTAAAAATCCACCATGCAGCTGATCTTTACTGATTGCAAGTGCAGAAAAACAGTTACTGACTGCAAAGCTGGTAATATGATTACACCCATACTGTATTATCTTCTGCTAAAATGGTGACTGTACAGTACCAATCAAAAGTTTGGACATGCCTTCTAATTTCATTGTCTTTATTGATTTAAAAGGTTTTCTACATTGTAAAGCAATTCTGAAGGCATCCAAAATAAGCAATGCTCTTTTTTTGAACAGTTGATAGTGAGATGTGTCTGATATTTATACTTGGTAAAGAGTATATTTGGTATATATATGGTATACTGTACATTTATATTACATTTACATTTAGGCATTTGGCAGACACTCTTATCTAGAGTGACTTACAGAGGTGCTTTGAAGTTTCCATCATTGAATTGGATAAACCCAGTGTATGGATCTATCCAATGACGGAAACTTTAAAGCACTTGCCAAAGCATCTGCCAAATCCCTAAATGTAAATGTAAAGCCTTCGTAACGGCTGTAAACATAGGTGCTGTTTGTTAATTGGTGGGTTTTTTTTTTTTTTTTTTTTGAGGCTGGTAACTCGAAATGAACTTCTCCTCTGCAACAGAGGTAAAATTTGCAACAGACAGAATATATACACCACTGGAGAATTATGTGCGTTCCTTATATTTATGAAATGTAAACAGCTATGTGTTCTTTTCTCAGCACAGGAATAGATGGTCCCTGGTGTGATGTACTGTACGCTAGTAGATGTCCATTAGGTTGAAAAACGCTGGAGTTTTCCTTAAATAGCAGTAACTTAAACGCATTGTAGCTCACAAGAGGTTTCACATTACAAGCTAAAAAAAAAAAAATCTTTTTTGTAGCTCCATTACACATTACACATACTTAATACTGAATTTCCTGCCCCACCAGTTGATTTTACGTTCCAGTTACCCCGGAAACGTTCTGCGGTTCTTTTTCTGATGTTTCTTAGTCTGTCTAGGAGTAAATGGAAAACTTGGAAATAAATAGGACAGCATTTTAATGAAAGTGTTTCACTAAAGGGACCCAAGCCATTCACAATCATTGACACACACAGGTTTTACATCCCAAATGCTCATAACAAATCCTCAAAAATAAATCTTTCACTTTTCTAAAAAAGTGGGCAATTTCTAAAAGCAGACAGGGTTCCACCTGACCAGCTTCTCTGGCATACTAATACACAATATTGAAAACAAATCCCGAATACAGTATATGACTGGGGTCCCTTTTTTTTTCCAGTGTGCTGACTTTAGTTCTTCATCCTAGCACTCGACACCCCCTCCACCTCCTCCTATCCATCCGTGGTGTGTGTGGCTCTCTTCTCTGTCGTCCTGACATGCTTTTTGCCCCATCAACCACAGTGTGCATGTTCATTCCCCCTCCATCCCTTCTCGCAGAATCAGTTTGTACGATGGGTTTGGTTTGTGTCTATTACGACTGTAATTTAGATTTCTCTTAACCATAACATGGCTGTACATTTGTCCGAGCGAATAAGACAGCTATTCATGTCGATTTCTTTTTTCTTTTCTTTTTTGTTGTTTTTTGGGGGGAGGGCGGGCGGGGTGTGGGGCAAGGGGATTGGTTCAATTTCGTTCTCATTTATTTGTCAAATTTGTTTTTGGCTAACATTTTGGTTGGTTTGGTCTCCTTTTTGAGTTTGTGGACCAAGTAATTAGCTGGGATACTAAAAAGAACTCATTGTCTTTTTCCCATTTCGCTGCGGAGAATTTTCCTTTCTCCTTCCCCCTCCTCCTTTTTTCTTCCTTTCTCGTTCTGTCAATATTGCATACGTGTCTCTGATTGAAATGGAAGGTAGGTAATGCTCTGCCTACGCACGTGGTCTCTATGCAGATGAGAATGTGACAAGCACCCTAGCTTGACTGTTTCTCTCTCTTTCTTCTCATTTTATCTATGATATATTAAAAAAAAAAAAAAACTTTGGCGGATAACTTTTCATTGTTTTTTTTCTTCTGTTTTTTCGTAGTAATATGTTCTTTATGATTTATAAACCTTCTTTTCCAACATTACAGTTTAGCTTTGCTCTATTGCTGAAGTGGTCAGTACACTGCCCTCCCCTCAAGTCCATTTCTCGTCTCTCTCTCTCTCTCTGTTCTTCTTTTGTTTGACTAGAATGCATTCATGTCTGTGCCGCATCCCTTTTGTCTCTTGGTGATTATGGTACATTCGTTTTTATTATTGTTTGACACATTTATTTCCCTTTTTTTATTGTAGTTCACAAGCTACAGTACAAAAGGCTAACTTTTGCTATAAACCACAGAAGTTGATCATATAATTGTGTGTGAATGTTGATTATTCTGTTAATTAGCCCTAAAAGCTTTTACATCCTGAAAATGTGCGATTTGAGATTAACACCAAATAAAGAGCTCGGCTGCGCTCACACCGGCAGTGATTTTCCATCATGCTCTGCTTGGGTTGCTCGAGGACATTCCTATTTTTTCTGCCCGTGTGCAACATTTACACAAGCAAGCTACAGAATATAGTAAAGAGTAAATTTTTTTTAAAGCCACAAATAAAGGCCATCCCAGCAGGAGTTTTTGGTTGTTAAAACGTTACAGATATTGGGACCCTGTTGTTTTTGAAAGCTAGATTTACATTAATAAAATGATGCTAGACCAGTGTTGGTGAGATGATGTTAAATGAATGACCCTAACATAAGGTTGCAAATTCAAATTAAATGCATCCATGAAATCAAATGCTCATCCAGCTGATCATCCAGGTTTTATTCCTCTCTTTCTGCACGAAGCCAAAACCCTGGTCTTGTTGATGAGTATTTACCGCTAGTCCAACATGGGGCTGCTGCTGCTGCTGCTAGTAAATGATGTGTGCGACAATACACGATACCAGACAACTCTCCTCTACCTAGACAATATATTGGGATGCGGTGGAGAGAGGTAGAGAGAGATAGGGAGAGGGAAAAAAACAAAGTTAAAGTCAGAGATCTGCTATTAAAGTCAGAGATCTGCTATATCTACAGATCTACCATATACAGTAGATATGTAGATATACTCTAGATATTTAGCACAGCTTTATGAGGCGCTGCAGCAAGACCTCTCCCTTTTATCTTGCTGCTTCTATCACTAGCATTGCATTTGGGGGCCATGATGCAACTTCACTGTATTTTTTTTTAAAGAAAGAGAAAATTTAACTGGGAGACAATGCTACAATAACCAAGAGACATGCAAATAAGTGGTGTGCAAAAAAAAAGAAGGAAAAAAAAGATACATGCCCTGGGGACAGGAAGCTCTTGTTTTCATCCAGTTCATTAGTCGTGACTTAAAATTGGTTTATGGACCACATGCGATACAGTCTGACATTGTGTGAACAGAAGTTCCGCGTAAATTCTATTATTCCTGTCTGAGGTTCCAACGTATCTGTTTAGGTGGACGCTGATCCAAAAGCATTTCATGAATATATAACATTTTGGACAAAGTACTATACAGTAGTTCTGCCCACTGTGAACTGTTAATTTGCTGGAAATATGACTTAGATGTTAGAGGTTAGATTAGACTTCCCTTAATCGTTTCTCGCAAATCTCGCTTCCTGCGTTATGATTGGTTACAATAATTCAGTCTCATCTCGTCATTGGTTAAATGCTTTACTGCAGTACGTATGAAACCAGTACCATTTTCTCAGCCAGACATCCAGTGGATGAAAGGAAAGACTAGTGGTAGTGAATTGATTAGGAATTATAATCTAATGTTACCCTCATGTGGTGCAACCATGTACAGAGAATATATTTATTCCAACAAGAGAGAAACAATTAGAGCAAGCGTTTCCATGGCAACTGGCAATAGTCCCTATTGAACAGATTATCAAAGGTTTACACCACCCTTTCATTCATTCAGATTGGGTCAGACAATTCCAACTGAGGCGTGTACTGTACTGTACATGCTGCATTTTATTCCGGTCCGGCTGTTATTCTCATTATTAGTGAAATATTAGTGTCCATAAAAGTGTACCCATTGTGTTTTAGGGTCATTCATTCAACCTTATACCAAAAACATCATTCTAATTTTTAAAGACAATGCCGTCCCGATGTCTTTTGCCAGGACAAAGTCTCAACCTGGTATAATAAGATCCTTATGAGTTAGTGTTACGGTTCCTACTGGGTTCTGGCTAAAAATAAATTAAAATGTACAGGAAATATGAAATTTATTTATAACATATGCATCCAAGTAGTTCATCACGCTACAAATATTTAGCTTTTCACAACCCTACTTTTAACCCTACTTTTCTAACCTTAAGGGACTTCTCTACACAAATTAAATGGCAACACATTAATATGTCAGAAAAAGGTGGATATTGAAAATATTCCTTCTGTTCATAGTTGCCAAAAGAATTAACTTCAACTATTTTTTTTCTTCCTCTGCCGACGTGATATCATTCTCCTCGCCTACTTCATGTCACTAATGGTCACTCTGCCTCCTGTTATGTGTGGTTCAGCCGTTATAATTGCAAAATAATGACGTCGGGTCACTTTGACTCCTTGCCATTGGTGTGAGTGCAGAGTAGTGGTGGTCAAAGACAGCGTTTTAGGAGTAATTTTTATCATTCTTGCAAAGATAATTATTGAAATCGAGAAACTGCTATGAGCCCTGGCTTCAGGCTGGTCAGACAGAAGTCTCAGGTTTTAACGGGCACATCCTTAAATATTGTGGGTATTCGTCCAAAGGTTAGTTTCGATGACGCAGTAAATTGAATTTAATGTGAAAGTATTGAAAAGTATGTTTATTTTAAACATTGCATGTTCACTAAAATAAATTAATTATCAGCTGATAAATTGTTATTTTTTCCCTCTTAGTCTATATGCGTGTATCAGATCATCAGAATCATTTGCTACTTTACTAAAGCGAGTGGTTCTGAAAAGAGTGCCCAAGCCCATCCTGTCATTTTTCTTTTTTCTTTAGGCCTAAATGTTTATTTCTTTATTTTGAAATGATTTCATTTGGTGTGTCTTTTTGAGTTTAATTCCATGTATTGTCTCATGCTCACTACCAGGGAAGGGTGTTGTGTCTTTTTCTCTTGCATTTTGTGAATCTAATGATGCACTTATGTTGCCCCACTTTTCCCTTCTCTTCATACCTTACCTACTAAAGGAGGGAATGCCACTTTATTGGTAAGTGGATGTTAACCAAAAGGGAGTTAAAACAGAGTAGCCATTTTAAAAAAAAGAAAAAAAAAAAGGAAATGGGTCGCTGTTCACATCTCAGCAATTGTCTGCAGGAAAAGCAATCCTCAAGCAGAAATTTACTATTGAATAGAAGACCAATTGTTTTCTAATTCGAGTGACTCTATAATTGTGAATCTTTAATTTTGTTCCTTCCATTTCTGTGATGTTCTGTCAAGTTGTCTGATTTTTAAAAAAATATATTATTTTTAATTTTTCGTTCTAGTATTTATTTTCCACTTTATTTCTGTTTGTAGCCATTTCAAAAAAAAAAAAAATTGACAATGTCCTCCTTTTCCACTCAGCTCTTTGGTCTCTTTCGCTCTCTCTTTTCACTCTCTGTTCTCCTGATCTTTGATTTGGTTCACAGTTTTTTTTTCACATATTTTTCCTTTCTTTCCTCTTCTTTTCTTTCGGGATTATAATTTCCAGCTCATTATGGTTTTGCATGCCAAGTATTGCATGCGCTGCACCATAGAGGACTGTCTATAAGCCATATCCAGAAAACTTCTAGCTCTTTTCTTTTAGATATTTGCCCTTGTTTTGGCAAGTACACCATCACATTCACTCAAGTGAAAAAGTTTCTAATTTTTGTGTATTTGTGTCATTTTTTTCCTCCCTTTTTTTCCTTTTCCTTTTTTTCTGGTTATTATACATCTACAGAACTTACGGTCACTGGCTTCTTCCTCACCGAATGAAGTGCAGAGGCAGACCTCGCCTAATGTAAGAGAAGTGAAGAGCCACAGTGCCCTCTGTAGGAGCCCTGGACGACAGCAGACACATGCCCAGATGGGAGAGGCAGGAAAGGGAGATGAGCGGCAGCGGGGTGGCAAGCTGTCCTCTGAGTCATCAGGGAAACGGGCAGGACGGAGCTGCCACTCTCCTGCCCATAGCAGTGACTCCCCACTTGATCTCCAGTCTAAAGCCAAGAGCACACATGTGAAGAAGTGAGACCTATCTATCTTCCATTTTAACCATTTCTAAGTAGATCATGATGTGACTTTTGGCGTACAGTATACAATGCACAGGTCAATTTGTAGTCAAGATGGCCCACTAAACAATTGTCTATCATATTTTTTTGCAGAGCAAAAGGGTCTCATTCATCTAGAAGGCGTCATCATGGTAGGGCCCACAACCGACAGCGCAGTGTGTCAGCATCACCAACTTCACACCGGCGCACGACTGGCCGCAAGAAGAACAAATCAAGCCTACAGCAACGAAGCAGCTCATGGAGCAGTGTTCGCTCTTCTTCACGCTCCAAATCACGAGAGCACACACAAAGCAAGACCAAGTCCCCACACACTCGCCAGAACAACTCTAGGTACATGCCTCCTTACTAAAAGTGATTTTTTACACAATGTACTTGTTTTCATTAAAGTCTATGCTTACAACACATCTCACAAATTTGTAAGGTAACAAGAGATACATGCAAAAATCCAAGATTTCAATATTAAAGATACTGCTGTGTGGGCTGCACTTCTTTTTTGCAAGAAGCATGTTTCAATTAAAAAAGGAACAGAAATTGTCTCTTCTTTATGTCGGATAATGCACATTTGAAGAGAATTTGGACACACCTTAATCATCATCTCTTGTGCTGCACGTATAGGGAGAGGGACAGTCCTCACTACTCTGACGCTGAGAGAACTCGCCGACGATCGCGCAGTTATTCTCCCATCCGTAAGAGGAGGAGAGACTCGCCCAGCTTTATGGAGGCACGCAGAATCACTAGGTAAATCCAGTCCCTGCTAACTCTAAAAACAGTTGTTTTCCAACAGGGTATAGGTGGTTTCTGAGATGATTATAAGTAATATGATTTTTACACTGCCTGGCCAAAAAATTCAATTATTGGGCTACATCAAGCAAAGAAGACAACAACTAAGGAGATTTGAAATGGTTGGTTTAAGAAACATTAAGCAAATTATTAAAATCTGGAAGGATAGGACTGACATTAACTTTGTGGAAGCTCATGAATGGATTAATGCACCCATCATGCAACTATCCAAGCCTTTGGTATGATCTTGGGTGGTCTCAGATGGTCATTTCTAGGCTCAGCAACATTATGTGGGAATATAATGAAGTCAGCTGACGACCTGAATGTACTGAATGACCAGGGTATGGTCATATCAACGGTGTAGATAAGATTACACTGCATTTTTTATTTATTAATTTATTTATTTTTGGCCAGGCATTGTATTAGTTTGGTCATTTGACCCTAACTAAAACATTTTATTCAATATATTGATACCTTAAATTTGCTGTATGTATTTTTAAAAATTATTATTTAAAAAAAACAATGAAAAAAAAAAAAGATTGAAATTCTTTGTAAATTCTGTTTAGCTTCCAGACACATGGTTTTAAATGGACAACTCCTCTTTCTTTGATTTGCTCAGGTAATAGCAACTGATGTTGGCTGTAAATTAACAAAATTAGCCAGCAAATGTCAACTAGGCAAACAAGTAATAATAATTATAAGTTTCTTTGAGAGCAGTTTATGAAGCTGAAGTGAATAAAATCAACCAATAAATTGGATCATTTACAAAACAAAGATATTGTTAGCTAGTCAGCTATGCTAATTACGTCCCTGACTAGCTAGTGCTTGTGACTTGCTAACTTACTAGCTAACTGTATGGATTCAATTAAATATGAAATAATACAGATTACATGTCACTCCACATTTGTCAGAATAGAAATCTAAGGCAAAACATAAAGTCCTTCTGAACACAAAATTTGTAATTTGATTTTGTAAGACTGTCTTATTACTTTCAAACTGGAATGTGCAGAAATTGGTGGCCAATTTAAGTTATGATGGTGAGTAAGAAAATAATTTTGATTGTTTGGTTTGATATACAATGTGAGAATTACAATACATACCAAAATGTAATTTATGCTTGTGTCAGTCTTTGACAAGTATTAGGAAGTTTACTACCAGTTGACTAGCTACAATAGCTAGCGATGCTAGCTATGGAGGAGCAAAGGGGCTAGCATATCAATGTATATAGAGTCTGGGTTTTTCATCAGGCTAAATGTCAGACAAAGGTTAGACAATGGTTCCTATGTAATTTTAGTTTTCTCTCTCTCTCTCTCTCTCTCTCTCTCTCTTTTGCATAGAATTACTGTATATTAAAAATATTGTTTACATGTTTTTGTGTTGGATGGCAGCAGGTTAAAAAAAAGAAAAATAAACCTGGGTATTTGTAAAACTTGTCAAAGACAGAAAAATGTCCTCGAGAAGCATGGTCTACAAAGGGGTTTCTGTAATCCATCTTCTTTTCCCTGACAAAATGTTAGGACAGCATTCATAGGTATGAGTTTTAGATTGCAATCCTTGTGATTGTAAAAGGATTATCATATAAACATACAGTGACATCTAGTGGCCACTTTGTTTACTGCCAGCAGCACTGTTTACTACCATACAGTAAAAATCACATAGACGAGAGTACAATATATGATTTAAAAATAATAATAATAAAAAATAAAAAAAACAAGACTTGCTCTGATGTGGTGTCTATAATATGTTGAGATCAATTTAACCAAATTCAAATAATTAAAATCATGTTTACTCAGTCTTTCATCATCTGTCTCAGTTAAAACAGCAGCCTACACATCTGTATTATTTTCATGCTGACATTTATTTCCTGTGTTTCTGGATCAACATGCCTGAATCAGGCCAGCTCACATTTTCACTTCTGTACGAAGGTGTTCAGCAGACCTTGGTATCGGCATGTGGAGGCAGGGTTACCGTGGTAACTGTTTCCCAGCAGCAGGACTCTCCTAGGCCTCATCTCCTTGTGAATCAATTTGGTGAAGCTGCGACACATGATGTCTTTACAGTACCAAAGCCAACATCCTAACCTTGCCTTTTTTTCTTTAATCAAAGTTGCTTCAGTGTTTACTGGCATCTGATGAATACTAACTCTACCACACGATTAACAGATAAAGGGGAAGTCTAGAGGTTTTGAGTTTTGAAATTTAAATCTATGTGTTCAAACTAAAAAGGGGCCAATATGCAAAAGGGCATAATGCAGCAACCCTACAAAGTAAGTCTAAATAATAAATAAATAAATAAATAAATAAGTCTGTTGGATGTTTTTTGTTCTTCATTAGGCATGTTTATAATAATATAAATTCCAAAAATATTTCCATTCTGTACAAACCTCTTGACAAACCCTGAGTCTGTTTCTTCTTCACTTCTAATTAGAATTTAAAATATCTGTATCTGTACCAGTTAACAGCACTTCGCTTGGCAGCAGCACAAGCAGCGTGGGTGCTTCGAGGTGACCTACTGCTTATAAATGGTTATGTGTGTGAATGTACGATATTAACAAATTATGCATCTTTGTCTGTCTTTTTATATAACTATATAATTAGGGGCGAATGTATTAACCCGGATTAACACATGCAGCCACTCAGTCTTTTTTATTCTAATCACAGCATTATGGCTTCCTCTGACAGCATTACCTAAAATCATTATCTCTGTCTCTGTCACAAATAAAGTATATATGAAATTCCATTTTAAACAGCTTTAATGATTGTGTACTGACACATAGACTATACATGCAACTATGATGTAATTACTGTGGCTGTATTCATATTTTCAGAGAGATTATTCTAATAAGACCACATTTATTTACCGAAGGAGTCTCCAGCGTCAGTGCTTTCTATCAGTCAGAGGTCTATAGAATTCATTTACAACATTTCTGACTCAAATCAAATAGTATTAGTAGTACTTTCATACAGTGATTAAGTTATTAACATTGTATTTTTTTAAACAGTTTACACCACTGTCCAGTGCATAGACTGCATAGTTTGCACATCCCTAGCAAAATAAAGATTTAGTGTGCTAGGTTTCACAGGTATGCCTTCTTACAGCCATGTTAATAGTAAAGTAAATGAACCCATGCAAACTTTATCTGGCTCCAAACATTTTATACCCAGCTTTTCTGAGAATTAGAAGTATGATTGATAACTTTTTGAAATCACGGATTACGTTATAGTTGCACATATAGTTCATGCCAGTGGTATTAAAGATACCTTCCATAATGTTGCACTGCCTAACATGCCTGATGTTTATCTCGCTATAGTGCACGCAAGAGGCCGATACCGTACTACAGGCCAAGTCCATCTTCCTCTAGCTCTCTGAGCAGCTACAGTAGCTCCAGCCGAAGCTGGAGCCGAAGCCGGAGCTACGACAGCTACAGCAGCTACAGTCGGAGCAGGACCCGAAGCCGGAGCAAAAGCAGAAGTAAAAGTCGGAGCAGGGGCAGGAGCAGAAGCAGCAGTCACTCACGAAGCCCCAGTCAAGCGCACAGCTACTACAGTCACAGCAGCTATGAGAGCCCTGGTTTCTGACGAGTGATGGGTACAATAACAGATCAATTAAAGGATGGATGGAAAATCAAAGAAAAGAACAATTAAGACTACACTTCAGACTCCTCATATCTGTGGTAAATAAGACATTATTGTAACTTAAAAGGTGTTATCCTAGCCAAGATTAGCACTCTTGCGTCGCACCTCCAGGGATGGAGGTTGGGGGTTTGAATCTAGCCCCTGGATGTTGCATGTTCTCCCTGCACTTGGTGGGTATCCTCCAGGTTCTCAGACAGAGTCCAAAGACATGCATTGTAGGTTGATTGGCATTTCCAAATCGCCTGTAGTATTTGAGCAGATGTGTGAGTGTTTGTGTGCCTGTAGATTGCAAGAAGGTTAGGGTTCTTAGCAGCAGACCCCCCCCCCCCCCTACAGCATTCACTGACGAAGTGAATCACAAATCATTGCAGCCGATCATCATCCACAATGATGACTTCAGTGGATGGATCTATCAGCCAAGGTGGCTGTGGAGACATTCTGGAAGATTTCTTGTATCTTCTCTAAGAAAGATACAAGAATGAACGATGTTCATTCTAAACATCGTTATACCCTAGAAATTTGTCCAGCACATCAGATCAGATGATTATAGATACCGGTAATACATAATTTAGTTCAACAAAGCAGCCAAAAAAAAGAAGAGCAAAGGAACCTGTCTAACAATCATGAAAGATTCTCATGAGCTGTGTGTTACAAACAAAACTAAACAGACGCTTAAAGCCAGGAGAACAAAACAAAGCACTTTTATGGCCTGAAATTCTTCCAAATTGCATAAATAACAAAAAAAACAAGGGTCAGCAGAAGTGACAAGATCAACATCGAACGTAAGCCAACAGGGACTGAAGCGCGACTCCATGGACGGCGAAGACATTCTGTAATATTCTTCCCCACCCCCTTCCAAAGACTGACATAGACACGAACAAACGCGAGAACAAACACAGACTGTATTAATAATATTAATAATATTCATGATATTTATCTCATGTTTTCCACTAGTGGAAAACAGAACTGTGTGCTTTTCTATAAGATGTATTATACAGTATGTATACACCGGGATGTTGATGTGTAAAGGTGTAAACTGCAAGCTCTGGCTGTAAACTATGCACTGTATATCCAAACCTATACGATATAAGGCTTTGTATGTGGAAAAGTTAGCATGATGCAGCAGAGGAGACTTTCATATTACGAGCACCTGGCCAACTCACATACACACACACATGCGTATACAGACACACATCTACAAAGCTGTAAATTTCTCTTCGACTCTACTTCGACTTTATTCTCTGCTCTCCTTGACTGTTTCATATCGGATACACCTGTATGCAGAAATGTATCATTTCGGGCACTACGCCACTTTCCTTGGCTATGGGGATTGCATACATGGATGTATCGCTATTTAGAGCTTTGACTAATTTAGTGCATTAGTTCTGTACAGTTATTATTATTATAATAATCATTGCTGTTGTCAGTACCTGCCCTTTGAAACCAGGCTGCAAAAACCCACATGTCTGTTTGATCATGTTGTATGTATTTAATTGCATATTATTTATTTGCCTAATTGTTCTTATTTATTCATTATTTATTTAATTATTTATGATGTATTTATTCAGTCATTATTTATTACTTCTGAAACATTATTGAAAAAAAAAAATAATTTTGCTTGAAATGAAACAAGAAATTATATGTTTGGATTTTCTGAAGTCCTAGCAAGAAGTTTGAACTTTAAAAAAAAAAAAAAATAATTGAGGTCTAATTTTCCCTAAGTTTGAACCCTAAGCGTCAGTGCTACTCTACAGACTTGCTGTATTTCCCCCCCTAAATATCCCCCCCCCCTAATTTTGCACATACCTTTATCTTCAATAAAATCTTTATCAGCACACACTGCTGATCTCAGAACAGTTTCTTCCTCCCATACCTTTGATTAACTCTGAAATCAGATTTCCCCTGAATCCAACATGCTCACATTTCTCTCCCTGTAGGACTTTTACTGAAATTGACAAAACGAGTTGATGATGCAATCAGGGAAAAACATGCTCACAGTCTTCCTCTCCTTTCTTGCTCACACTTTTGTCAGTGTTCTTGAAGTCATCCTTCATTCATGTGGATCAATACCCTCTTCTGTACGATTATACAGCGCTTATCATGGGACTGTATAGACATCAGTAGATGTAGTGTACTAGTTATTATTCTACAAAAAATAAAGTATATTCCAGTGGAAACCTGAATATTTGTCTGGTGTTTTATTCTCTTTTTGTACATTTGTAAAGCTCTAAATAAGTTGCGTTATTTGTGAATGTCAGACTGTAGATACTCAGTAGTATAAGTTGTCTAAATTTCATATTTTTCCTTTTCATAGCGGTTATAAATAACTATATGATTTTTTTTGTCTGTGTGCATGGAGTTTGCATGTTCTCCCTGCGCTTGGTGGGTTTCCTTCGGGTACTCCGGTTTCCTCCCACAGTCCGAAGACATGCAGATTAGGCTTATTGGCGTTCCCAAATTGCCTGTAGTTTGTGAATGTTGACTGGATGTCCTACCACAGTGAAATCCCACCAGATTGAAATAAATACAATTGTGAATATAACTTTATATTACTGATAGAACTCCAGAATCCAGGTACAATATAATCTTTAAATAGTTTGTTAGTGGGTTAGTTAATGGCATGTCATTTGGAATAACACTTATTGTCAAATAGAGAAGTCAAACCCAGACCTTTGATTGTGCAGAATTTCACAATAGATTTGTAAAAAAAAAATTTTTGAAGAAGAGGTAGTGTCATGTAGGTGTGCTATGACTAAAAAACAAGTCTGTTGTGTAGCAGTTTTCACATTAAACCACAGGGGGCGCCCGTGTACACTGTGAGTGCTATTTTGGTTTCATTCAGCTTCTGTATGACATTTGAGAAGTTTCCAGAATGTTCTAGTGCCATCAGGCCCAGTGACATACACTGGCATACAAAAGTCATCCTGTATTATTTCTACCTTTGACCTGAGGTTAAATATTGTAAGTTATTTAATATTTGCTTCATACATTTAAAAAGACATTACAGGTTTTGTTCAGTTAAATTAAATTAATTTTTTTTGTGCTTTTTTTCACACTCCTCCTGTGCATTCTGGTTACTTCTGAAGGTTGGTAATGTACTCACTTTAGCTCAAAGGGGCAAATATGGAAGGTTCCAGATTCCAGCGGAAGCACCACCAACTAGCCATTGTTCAACCTTTGGGCAAGTCCCTTAAACCTCAACTGCTCATACTGTATGTGTAATTAGATGAATGGCAGTCACTCTGTATAATATAAAATATTATTGACCAACACACACACAGACATAGCTCCTACGAGTGCTGAATCACAAAAGTGCCGAGTCATAAAGTTGTAGCGCCACAAAGCTCCACTTAGCACACAGCTCTAAACACTCACACTGTATACAATATACCCCGAGATAATTCAAACACAGAAAAACAACAGTTTTCCAAGTGATCACTTTTAACACATTGAAATATTGACCTGTGAAACCTTAAAAATATCCAGTTTGAATGTAATTTGAGATACTTACACTAATGACAGACTTAAGGAAGTGTTTTCCTTACATTTGAATGGTTTTATGACCTTTTAAGCGAGTAACGTAACACTGATAAGTACAAAGTATACTAAAATGTAGGCTAGGCACTCTAGATTATATTATTTTGTTTTGTTTTATTTTATTTTATTGTTTATCAGAATTATAATCAGCCACACCTATGTGATATATGTCTTATATGTGCTTATTTTGTTTTGTAATAAATTTTGTTAGAACAGACAGAGACATATCAATGTGGTGCAATGCGAAGTGGATGAAGAATAGGAAATATTCACAACAATTAAAGCTGAATTTTCCGTAACCAAATGCTGATAGTGTGATATTTACACAATAACTTGCAGTATTTTTTTCTGTAGGTTTCTCTAAACTCTTATATATACAGTATATACTGTATACAGTTTATACCTGTATACAACCCATATATATATAAAATACAAAAAATACACCTTTTTAAGACCTTAAGGTTAAGTTTGTTCTTCACTGTCATACTTTAATCAAGTTAATTTTCAAAAAATTTTCCTAATCATGTTAAAAATTTGTATTATTCAAAAATGTAGACAAAGGTGTATGTATCTTTGACCCTTTAACAGTGTCTGCTCATGTGGTCATTGCTCTGTTTAAACTTTGTCCTTGTGTGCATTTTCTTCAGCTGTCTGCTCTCTCCCTTGTCTATCTGTCACTGTAGGGAACTATTCATCTGAGACAAGATCTTTCTGGATTTCTGTGATCTTTTCATAGATTCCTGTGTAATTCTGTAAGGCAGGGCGGGAGGGATTACATGAGTATGTGAGTATGTATGTCATTAGACTCATGAAGAGGTTAAACAGACTCCAAGTCAGCTGTACTGCGGACAGGCTTAGGTCGGGATTCCATTCTTCTGCTACGTCTGCCGTGAATAGACCTTCCAGTCAGTTCTATAAATATTTGTGTCGAGGGGAGGGGGGTAGAAAGTTTGAGCGAGTGTGAGAAAGAAATTGGGCGTGTCGTCGAGGATTATAAAAGCCTGCAGCCTGCAAACAGACGGCACCTTCTAGAAAGGTTTCTGATACACAACTTGAAGCCTCCAGCTTTCAAATAAGAAGAACTTATTCCTCTTCAGCCATGACCGAAAGGCGCATCCCTTTCACTTTCCTCCGTACTCCATCCTGGGACCCGTTCCGTGACTGGTACCAGGGGAGTAGGATCTTTGACCAGACCTTTGGGATGCCAGCATTTCCAGAGGAGATGCATGTTTTTCCCAGCAGCCACTGGCCTGGCTATATGCGACCTCCCGTAGGTGCTGAGTTGGCCTCCCTGATGCAGGCCGCTCAGGTACCCTCACCCTCCATGCACACACCCGTAGTGGCTCATCCAGCGGCATACGCCCAAGCCTTGTCACGCCAGCTCAGTACCGGGGTGTCTGAGATCAAACACACACAGGATAACTGGAAGGTGAACTTGGATGTCAAGCATTTCGCTCCTGAGGAGCTCACGGTCAAGACGAAGGATGGTGTGGTGGAGATTATCGGTAAGTTTGAGTGTCATTTCATCAATCAAACATAGCCAGAGATGGCTGTTTTTCCACCTGTTGATTCTACTGTAGTTCAGTGTTTCTACTGGATCATGTAGGATTTTGTTAAGCTGTCATCCAAACATGTTATTACTGCAGTTTGAGCTTGATGAGTTGTTTTTCCACTTCGCTGCATGCTTTAAAATAGAAAAAGGTTTTTTTAAAGAGACAACAACAACAACACCAACAATAGAGAGCATAATGTAAGTTAGAGATGAAGTGTTTTGTCAGTCCTGCTAATTTCATTCATATACAGTAGCTCAGGCATCTTGTTGATGATGAAAAACAATCAGCATATCATATGCAGTCTTTGGGAAGTAAAACTGGATTTTGGTATAGATCAATCAAAACATTGACTCCATATACTAGGACTATTTTTTTGTGAATAAAAATATGAGATGAAGTAGATATTTCTCAAGAACTGTTACAAGAAAAACAGACATAGTGCATCAGGAAGTGAACCACCCAAATCTAGCCTTTGGGAGGTCAGTTTGGAACACAGCCCAGAGAAGGACTCACACCATTGAAGGACAAGCTGGGCTCAAATATTCAGAGGTCATGGACATGCTTAGATTTGTTTACAGCATGCCTTACTTTTAGAGCACAATGTAATGATCTAATCGATTTAATGGTTTTCTTCAAAAAATTCCTGTTAAAAAGTCCAGTTATGACTGATTTCATGAGAAAACATGAGATCATTCTCAGAACTGAGTCTAAAACTTTTGTTTTATCAAAAAAATATTTAACATCACATGATAGTCATTTATTCATACAGAACCCTTGAAACTTGGACAAACGATATTAAGCTTCATTAAGGTTCCTCAGGTTTCTTGTGTAACTGATACACAGTTATGGACATTTATGGTATTAACTACAGCTGTTGATTCTTCCATGGGCTTCATAGAGGCCTGTGTGGGCTTATATCTTCTTTCTTTTATTAGAGTCGTTGTCAAAACAGGCAAACCGGTTGCCACAGCACAGTGGTACACCACCTTTTTTTTTTTTTTTATAAAGAAAGTCCTAGAAAACTACTAGGCAAATAAAAAGCTGAGAAGATTGATATATGTCCTGCATGACAAAAAACATGGAGATGCTAGTTGTCAAATCTCAATAGTTGTTAGGTAAATCCATTTTTGGAATGCAAACACACTAAAATACAGACATACTGCTTGTAGCATCCAAAAGCAAAGTGAAAACATGTGTTTGTACTCTGTTTCTACAGGAAACCATGAGGAGAGAAGGGACGAGCATGGATACATATCTAGATCCTTCACTAGGAAGTACACGTGAGTAGAACATAAGTGTCAACATAAACAGTGTCAAACTCAGAAGTGCTTTAGATAAATAAAATGTCTGAGGCTAAGCATCATTAAACAACCCATGGATAAGGCCAATTAGTGGTCATTAATTTCAAACTGAATATACAGTATTATTATTAGACTGAATATTGCTATTTACACTTACACCAATCAGCTATAACACTAACACCAGTACATAGTGAATTGAAATACATGAATTGTCAATTATATACCAATAAACTATATAAAATAAACCTATTCATGCATGTGGCGACCAAAGACAAGCCTTTCTGGCACAATACGACCAAAAAACCAATGTAGCGCAGGTAGCTGACAAAAGTTAATATTGTCCTGGCTACTATAGAGAGCTATCAAAACACCCAGTGTATCAAAGTCTGCCATGTTTGGGGATTACCAGCAAAAAGTTCAAGGATGTTGACCCAACCTCTAAATTCCATCCAGAGAATTCCATTCAGTTCAAAATTTTGCTCCGGAGAAATTCATCATGGCATCAATTGCATCTTTCTCTTGGCTCTTTTTACTTATCGTTTTCAGTTAGAATTAAGGTGGATAACATGTTATTAGAAATGTGTAAGAGTAGCTTAACATTGTAATATAAGGATACGTAGAATAATTGATTTATTTGTCACAATGAAATTCTTTTCTTTGCCTATCCCAGCTGGTAAGGAAGCAGGGGTTAAAGCCCCTGGAGCAGATAAGGTCAAAGGCCTCGCTTAAGGGGTATTGAATCCCCTTGCAGCGGGGGATTGAAGCCCTGACCTAACAGTATGTAACACAGAGAGAGGATAAAAAAGTCATTTTAAGGTATAGATTGTTTCTTGTGGATTGAGTTATTCGAAATGCATCAGTGGTACCATCGGTTTGATGTTATTTTGAGCAATGTACTAAAATAGAGCTGAACTGCACAGTGCTGTATGTGAAGTACTGATTTCACATTAACTAGGGTTAGGATAAAAAATAAATAAATAAATAAAAAACCCCACAAAATGATAGATGCAAATTTTTGCACTTTACTTTACTTTACTTTCTATCAGTTCAAATATGTCAGTGTTGACAGAGCATAAAATCTTTTGTTCTTATCTTCATTCTTTTACACTATGTGTGTTGCTTCTCTGGTCTGGGACGTAAGCCAGAACATTCCACAAGCTTCCCAATCTGCATGGCGCAGCTTTGTTTTCTCTTATCTCAGTCGCAGCTAAAGTAAATGGGTAAAAAGATCAGCTCACAGCAAAGTAAGGCAAATCTATACAAACTCAAATGTCTATAGTAGCATCTCTGGCTTTCTGATTATAGCCATAAATGTGCCTCGGATACTGTCTTTGTCTTGTGCCCTGTTTCTTTGTCTTTCTCTCGTTCTCTCATACAGTGCATGTAGTTTTGTCGCCATCAAGAGGATGCCTCTGCTTGCCTCTTTTTTTTTTTTTTTTTTTGTTATTTTGATTTGTTACTGCCCTGATGCACTAAATTGGATGCAGCAAAAATCTTTTCCAGTGACTGCACAAAGACAGTTTTTTTTTTTTGCTTTGCATCAGGCTGCATTACACAAGCATGTTGTTGATTAGTTTCTTATATTAGCACACCCGTGTTGTGGTTTATCTCTTATTTCACTTACATCACTGACTTTATCAAATCTTTTCTTTTAGCAACTCATGCTACTGTATGATTTGCAAATATTTCCAGAGTTCATATTTGCACATGTGCGCACTGTACTTAGTACAGTTCTTATAACATGTAGTGAAATACAGAGAATATAGCAAACAAAAACAGTTTTGAGGGATGGCTTGTATCTTGCTTGTACCATGGGCCTTTCACAGTGAGTTATTTAAATGCATTTTTTATTTTTTGCCTAATGCAGTTAGATAAGTTGATTTGAACAAATCCAGTTCTCCCACTTCAAGAATAATTAGACTCTAGCAGTATTGACCAACTACCATTAGAACTCAGCATTAGTGAAAAAAGAGATCGATCTTATCTGCTCAAGCATGCTATTACCTCATTAAGCGTCATTCGGTCTGCATTACTTAGTGCTTCACTAGCTCCTTGTTGAGTAATAATGCTAAATAATCAGACTAAATATTCAAAAGCCCTTGATATGTGATTTGTAGACTGGACATTGACTTGTGGTCAATCTAATCTCGATCTACAGTATCAGCATTGTTTATGTATTTATTTATCAGTTAAATAAAAACAATGTTAGAAGCAAAACTAAAATCACTGACAAAATAATCAGGGATTGAGTGGAATGAATGCTGGCTGATATGACAAGTACACCATTACAACCCTGCAGTTGATTATTTTCCTATAACAACACATCCTGAGATGTGTTGATCCTTTTACAATGCAACAATTTATTAAAAATCATTTCATATGTATTAATAAGTGCCATTTTATACCTTTTATAGTTAAAGTAAATGTTATGTAAATTCATGAAAAAAAGAAAAAATCCAAGATTCCCCTATTGGGCCCTTGAGCAAGGCCCTTAACCCTGTCTGCTCTATATCATGGCTGACCATGCACTCTGACCCCGGCCCCCAGGATGGGATCTGCAAGGAAAATAATGCATATGTGACAAATAAAGGCTTAATTGAAAGCTTAACTTAACCTCTAGCTACTGAACTACAGTACATTATATGCCATCGCTCCTTATTTTAACAATATATACAGAACATCTTGTAGCCTTGTACTGCATTTTAACTGACTTAAAATATATTGCTCCTTAGATAGTGTGTTCACTGTTTCTCCTCTTGCTTTCTCCAGACTGCCCCCTGGTGCTGATGCAGAGAAAATCACCTCCTCACTCTCCCCTGAGGGTGTCCTGACTGTGGAGGCGCCACTCCCCAAACCTGCTATCCAGTCCTCTGAGATCACCATCCCTGTCAACACAGCCAGCAGTGCCGTGCAAAAGCCAGAAGAAAAAAAGTGAAGAAGAAGAGAAAAAATGGTTTCGAGCATGACATTTGAGATAGACAAGATACTGTTTTACATACAGCATGCTCTAGACTCTGCCTTTTCAATGCACGCTTTAGTGTATGACATGAGATTGACTCACTTCTTAATTTCCTCTTTGTGTTTCTTTTTTTTTGTCACCATTACAGTGTGCACTGCAACCATATTTTAGTTTGATGCTAATTACACACTTCACCTGAATAATGAACAATGAACCCTCACACAAACACAAACACACACACACACACACACACACACACACACACACACACACACACACACACACACACACACACACACACACACACACAAGTACCGTTTGTTGGCGAGAACTGCAAGCAGTGTGCACACTGCTTAATAGAGGGGTGTTGGTTTCTTTGACACAAAAACACACATGTTGCACTACACACCGAGAGACAGTCTTGACACCATTCACAGACCTCTGATCCCCAACAGAGCAGTTACTTTCCTCCCTCTGACTTAAGAGAACAAACTGTATGAAAAGGCGCTACGGGAGTTTGTGGTTCTTAGAATGATTTAAAGGAAGGCAACTGAGCAGAACACAATGCTATGAACTCTTCAATAAACTTTTTAACCTCAAATTTGGCTATGTTCTGAGTTGTCGCACCAATAATATATGAACATGTCACTGGAAGCACGCTGTGTATGGGTTAAAACACACACTGGTCACATTTTCACATGTAAAAAAAAATTAAATCACGTTTGCTCATGCAACATGAAGTCTTTATACAAGTCTGCACAGGGATAAATGGTATACAGTAGAAGATGAATGAAGGAAGGAATAAAATATGCAACTATAAGGGACGTTCAAATCAAACCAGGACTTCCTTGTGATTGAAGGTGTAAAACTTCAAGCAGGATACAGTGATGAGATTCTTAGCCACAGTAAAACATTTGAATGGTGAAAACGCTTTAACGGCGTGAACGACGATCCTGGCCGAGGGGGCTTGTGAATGCCACTGCAGTCGTTCCGATGAACATCCAGTGAGTGGAATCCCTGACCCTTGAAAATTGACAGATAACTTGTCAATTTGCCAACTTGCAGAAGAGGAAACTGTCTGTGGAAACTGTACACACAATCATTCACCAACACCACTTGACCACTTCATTTTTTGTACACAATCAAAAATCCCAGTTTGCCTGGAAAGCCCTTTGTACTGTATATTAATGTAGCAATAGATCAAGGAGGAGCTTGGATCCATGTGATGCTTAGTTTATTAAAGAAACCATGTTAAATGTAAATCAGGTAGGAAGTAGTCGTAAATACATAGTCAGTGCACAGGTTGAAAGAACCCCAACTGGTAGGAGGGATGTGTTGTTCTACCGTAGGTTGTGAATGTGTGTAAATGGTCTGGCAATCATATCTGAGGTGTAATTTCCTTCCCACAACTAGAGTTCCTGGGAGAGACACCAAAGCCACTCTGACCAAGATTAATTGACGAAGAAAAGAACAAGTACTGTAATATGAGAAGAGCAAGAAGTTCTTCCTATGCAGTTTTTTTTCACCTGTTTTCCCCGAACACCATGGCAGTACATAAAAACGTAACAGTGATTTGTTGTATTCTCAGGAATATTTGTGGTATCCATGAGTACAAGGAGGATAACACATAACCACCACTATTACAGAATCTCAACAATACAGATTTAGAGTAGACTGTACTGTACTGTGTAAATACTGTACCAAATTAGCAATCATGCCATTGAGAACATTGAGAACATTGAGATGACCTACAGTAATCATACCTGATCACTCGTAATTTACTCTGAACATTTTGTCATTTTTCATCCTCTGACTCACCTGACATGGCGGTGTCATGAAACCGAACGAAACACGACGGGGTTCTCCGAGACCAGGATTACTTTTACTGCATGACATTTTATGACAAATTATGTGATCCTTCGTATTGGGATGGAATAACATATGAAAATGAACAGTCAGGATTTACCCACAGCATTGACAAAAAACAAAACAAAAAAAAACAAACAACAAAAAAAAAAAACAATCATACAGTAGTACAATTAACATTTTTGGCAAATGATTGTTTCAGAAGAAGGTCAGTCATTGTTAAGTTGCAAGCTTGGCTGAAGCAGGTGTGTCATGTTCTATTCTTAAGATTTTAATTCAACCTAGAAATATCTCAAATGAAAGGTACAAAAGAAAACAAGGTTTCTGTTAGAACATGTGGACATGCACCATCCATTAGCTGTGTTTTATGCCTGGGGGACACTGACGGCAACTGTAGCATTGGTGGGCAAACGTGTGTTCATGTTTCTATATACGTGTGTGTGTGTGTGTGTGTGTGTGTGTTTTACTCACCGTGCTACAGCCCAGCACTAATGTACACTCATTCTCTATCTTGCTCTGGCTGAATAAGCCTGCTATTTATAGAAAGGGATACGATGTCCTGCATTTCCGGCATGTTCCATGGCAGTAGTGGAAATCTGATGAGGACTATGTGTGTGTGTGTGTGTGTGTGTGTGTGTTTAAAAGTAGGATATAATATTCCATGGAAATCTGAATTTTATTGGTGTAGAAATCATTACTGAATTGTGAAATCTTATGCAGGTAAGGGTTGAAGGACGTATATTTTTTCAGCCCTTCACAGAATAACATGTGATGTGCACATACTGTACTGCATAATAACATTGTAAAGGTCTCATATTTTACCTATTTTTGGGGGAAAAAAGGAAAAGTCTCTTAATGTCTAAGCTGAAATACTTCTCAGATACTACTTTTTAAATTTTTTTTACATTGATTAAACTCCGGGGGGCGGGGGAGGGGTATAAATGGCATCTGATTGAACTTATCAGTATAAATATAAATATCTATGGCCAAGACCAAAGAGCTGTCAAAATCTGCAATAGGTAAGCAGCTTGATGTGAAGAAATCAACCATGGGAGCAATTATTAGAAAACAGAAGACAGACAAGACCACTGATAATCTCCCTCAATCTGGGGCTCCACCCAAGATCTCCCATGGTGTCAAAATGATCACAAGAACTGTGAGCAAAAATCCCAGAACCACACGGGGGGACCTAGTGAATGACATGCAGAGAGCTGGGACCAACGTAACAAAGGCTACCACCAGGAACACACTGCGCCGCCAGGGACTCAAATCCTGCAGTTCTAGACGTGTCCCCCTGCTTAAGCCAGTGCACGTCCAGGATCTCCCAATGATCCAGAAGAGCACTGGGAGAATGCCATATGGTCAGAAAAAAACTAAATAGAACACCATACCTACTGTGAAGCATGGGGGTGGAAACATTATGCTTTGGGGCTGTTTCTCGGCAAAGGGACCAGGACGCCATGTATCATGAAATTTTGAGTGAAAACCTCTTTCCATCAGCAAGGGCATTGAAGATGAAACATGGCTGGGTCTTTCAACATGACAATAATCCCAAACAAACCGCCCAGGCAATTAAGGAGTGGCTTCGTAAGAAGCATTTCAAGGTCCTGGAGTGGCCTAGCCAGTCTCCAGATCTCTCCCCCATAGAAAATCTTTGGAGGGAGTTGAAAGTCCGTGTTCCTTGCTCTAGAGGAGATCTGCATTGAGGAATGGGCCAAAATACCAGCAACAGTGTGCGAAAAATCATGTGAAGAGTTACAGAAAACGTTTGACCTCTGTCATTGCCAACAAAGGGTATATAACAAAGTATTGAGATGAAATTTTGTTATTGACCAAATACTTATTTTCGACCATAATTTGCAGATAAATTCTTAAAAAATCCTACAATGTGATTTTCTGGATTTTTTTTATTTATTATTTTGTCTCTCATAGTTGAGGTATACTGTACCTATGATGAAAATTACAGGCCTCTCGTATCTTTATAAGTGGGAGAACTTGCACAATTGGTGGCTGACTAAATACTTTTTTGCCCCACTATATGAGGTTACAATAGGGGGAAAATCAAATTGGCTTGTTTCAAGCCTAGTCAACACAAAAATGGGAAAATGTACAAAAAACTGATGATGCACTTTGGAGACACATACGAATAGCTAATAATTCCTAAAAGGTGAATTTTGCCCCCTTTATAGGATATACTGCATTACACACTTCCCTTTACATTTGATAAAATGGTATTCATTTAGGTCCACTTCCAATCACCATTCTGATTTTGTATCACGGTTAAAATGTCACCTTGAGTTGACTTTTTAAAAATATATATTACACTAATAGCTAAGCCCAGAAACGATCCCTCATTTATTTTCAGCAACTGCTTCGACCTTGTCAGGTTCATTGTGGAGCTTGAGCCTATCCTGGGAGCACTGGGTACAAGGTGGGAATACACACTGGATGGATGATCATCATAGCAAAATACACACATAAATGGTATTCATACTAGGGGACTGGAGGTAAGTTTCTCGCCTGCCATGCGGAAGGCCCGGGTTCAATTCCAACCCAGTGCCTAAAGCCCATCCACTTGTTCCAAGCCCGGATAAAATGGGAGGGTTGCGTCAGGGAGGGAATCCGGCATAAAACCTGTGCCAAGTTGTGCGTGCGGATCGGATGGTCTGCTGTGGCGACTCCTCGACTGGAGCAGTCAAAAGACAACACAACAACCTTATTCATACCTAGGGACGATTTAGAGTAACCTTTTACCTGCTGGCATGTTTGTTCTTCAGAGGTAGAAGAAACCAAGAAAACTCTGATGAAACCCATGCAGGATGACATGCGACATTCATTAACCGGAGCTGAGGATACATTTTTTCTTTTAAAATAGTTTTTTTATTCACTTTTTGTTGCTATGTGTTTATCTATTTACACTGCTAACAATATTTCTAGTTTCAGCATCCTAAATTTTGTTGCATAACTTCCTGTTCAGTCTCATCACACGCAAGTTACTCTAGAGGTAGAACAAGAAAAGCACTTCAAAAGTCCTCCTGGTCCAAAAATTTCACGAGTCACGATTCTTTTTTTTTTTTTTTTGCTCCACTTCAAATGCTTATTTAAAGTATTCATCTACTCAGGCCTTCTTTCACTTATCCTGCCATCCATCTGTTGAGACCTTCCTTTTTTCACCAGATAACCAGTGCTGAGCCATAAACACACTTACACAGCTGTCAGACATAAAGAAGGCCAGCTCTCAGGCTTACAGTTGCATGTGAGAACTGAACTATGGTTCCTTACTTCTCTCTGTCCGGGACCCTGGCGGTGCAAGGCAACACTCACTCACTCACTCATCATCTATACCGCTTAATCCTGTATTCAGGGTCACGGGGGGCCTGGAGCCTATCCCAGGAGACTTGGGGCACATGGCAGGGTACACCCTGGACAGGGTGCCAATCCATTGCAGGGCTCTCCATCTCTTGGTTTGGCAAAATAATAGCATTCCAGACTGCATGAAGACCTATTCTAGTGTGTTGAGATGAGGGTGTCCACATTCTCTCAGTGGGCCATGAGACATAGAGCAGTAGGGGTGATCCCGGCACATAGTTACCTTTCCCTTTGGGATTAATAAAGTACTCTATCTATGTAATAAACAGCAAGAAATTTCCTGATTCTTGTCATATTCTTGTCAATGAATGAATGGCCTTCATTCATGGCAGAGTGAATGAGTTGCTACAATAGAAAAAATAACACATTTAAATTATGGCAGATGCCCTTATCCAGAATTACTAATATTTTTATCTCATTATACTGTACACTTGAGCAGTTGTGGGTTTAAGGCCTTGCTCAAGGGCCCAACAGTAGCAACTTGGTGGTTGTGGGGTTGAACCTTCGACCTTTCGAACCATAGTCCAATGCCTTAACCACTGAGCTACCCCTGATCCCCACACATTAATATACAGCAAATCTGTAATACTTGTTTGGGCTGCCACTATTTTCAGAGCTATAGTACCATTATGTAAAAAAAACTAAAAACTGAACTAAGCGATCGGATTCAAGAACTCAGAAGCACTTAATATGTGCTATACTAAGACTTAAATAATAGAGGGAGCTTTGTCTAAAATTTGATTGGTACTTGCATCAGCAGCACTTATTTCTTCAGTGTCTTGTTTTCAGCAAGGAGACTTAATGAATAATTTCTTATAGATATTAAGTTTACAAAGCCAATTCATCCTTGTTACCTAATTGTTAAATACGAGAACAGAGTAGGTACAGTCAGTCAAAGCAGTCAGCCTTTGAGCTTGAGTTGTGGCATATGTGAAGCATCTGGTCATGGTGCTGGCAGTCTGTGTGTGTGTGTGTGTGTGTGTGTGTGTGTGTGTATGTGTTTGTGTCTGTGAGAGACTGAGCATCTCCTGCATCTCTCCATTGAAGATTTTCAATTAATGCACTCACAGCTCATGACACACTGCACATATACCGAGCTGTCAGTTTATTAGGTATAGCTGCTGTATCACTTAAATAATAGCTAAGTTTCAATTTTATTTGTATACATTTACAAATAGTTGTCCAGGTATTGCTTCACATGTTCCAGACACATCCATTAGTGGTAATGGATGTTCACATGTTCACATCCATTAGTGGTAAGGGACAAGCAAGGACTAGCCAATAATCACATACTGTATTATTATTATTATTTATTTATTTATATTTTTTGGTCCTTCTACATGCCATCTTGCTCATCACCTATACCTCTTTATCCCATCCAGGGTCGCAGGGGTACATGCTCAACGGGGTGCCAATCCATTGCAGGTCACACACATGCCTAATCGGCATGTATTTGGACTGTGGGTTGAAACTGGAGGAAACCACAAAGCACAGGAGAACATACAAACTCCATCCACACAGACCCAAGGTGGGAATCGAACCCAGAACCCCTATGTGCAAGGCGACACTGCTAATCACTAAGCCACCAATGCTGACAGCTTCCTCATTGCACGGCACCAGGATCCTGCATGCATTTTTAAACGTCCAGTAGCAACATACTGTGAAAATATTATATTTACACGCATCTACAGTGTTACTTGCTTCTACTTGCTTTTTCATTCTCATTTTCTCCATGATTAAAAAAAAAGGGTTTTCTTATTGCACATGACTCCAGCAGACTCGTTATGTAACAGTTCGTCTGGTTTTCTTCCTCTCTACATATACATAATGTCTCCTGCATCTACAGTACCTGAGCACTGGCCCACTGACTAATGATAAGATAGTGAACATATCAAATCTTCCCCGCAACCCTAGATACAGAGATCCTATTGGATCGTGATGCCGCACGTGCGCTGTTCCTATTGGTCACCGGGATCGAGACAGAAGCGAACCGGATGGAAAATGATTTTCTGATCACGTTGAAGTTTGATAATACCGAGCGCGCGCGCACGCACGCACGCACGCACGAGGACGCCCCCGCCCCCAACAGGCACGCGCACACATGAACCTACACACAGCTAAATTGGACAGGTGAATTGTTCTCCGTAGCGTTAATATTATTTTATTGGTGTAATAACGTTATTTAGGAAATATAATTTATTTTATATAATTTATGATCTTCTTCTACTTATTATTATTAGTATTATACAGTCCTGCTCTAAAGCTTTAAAACACGTTATCATGAAAAAAAAAAAGTGACCCAGAAAAAAAGTTATTAACAACTAGAGGTTAACCGTGGCTCTGCTTGTGTACATCCACCTACCTAATGGTGATATCATCCACCTACCTAATGGTGATATCATCCACCTACCTAATGGTGATATCGTTATCAAACGATGTACATCCACCTACCTAATGGTGTACATCCACCTACCTAATGGTGATATCGTTATCAAAAGATGATATACACCGTATATACCCGGCCCTTTCACATGGCAGGCGAAACACCTACCATTGAGCCACCAGCTCTCTGGTACTTTAGGGTGCCCAGATTTGTAAAGATTATGTGAAGACAGACCAATCCATCATCTCGATTAAAACAATTCAATGTGGGCAGTTTACATGTGCATTGATGATGTCAGACAAAAAATCACTAGGCTGAAAATTTTTAAGTTGGTGGAACTTTAAGGAGACAGTTACTGTGGCTTAAAATATCAAATATGTTTAGCTAACTTGAAAAGTGTCATTTCTACAAACTCATAAATACCAAAAAGTTCTAAATACTCATCAAGGTCTATTAATTTGAACTAATTGTAATTATTTAAGTTAACAGTACTCAGTATGTTTAATTACTTTGAGCATTAGGGTTTACTGTGTAGCCAGTTCAGTTACTGGCATGTTTTTGGGTGGTGTGGGATAACCAGAGACCCTGGAGAAAACTAGTCCGATAAGAAAACATACAAAGGAACCCATACAGAACTCAGGAATGAACTGGCGACCATTAAGCTGTAAAGAGGCAAATATTTTCATTATCACCCATCCGTGATTATAAAAATAATCTTCATAATTAGTTGCTTGTAGAAAACAACTATGTGGGGTTGGGCTGTCTAAAAATGTGTTATACTAGTGTGAGTCTAGTACATCATTGGCTCCTTTATTTGTCTAAAGGTTAACTGAGGATTTTTCTTTCACTGAGCTAAATCTTCCGCCACTTCTAGAAAAAACTAATTTGTTTACACCTGCCCTTCTGACTCTCATCCTCTTAGGGAAATTACATGATTGACTTCAGATTGCTGTGTACTGGGAGATTCTGCTGTTTTGCAAGGCCCAGGGGAGCACTTCAAGCCTTGAATCAGCACCATGACATGGTTTGATACTTACAATCTCAATAATATTAGTTAATTTTTATGTTTTTTTAAACTCGACCTACAAATAACGTCACCCACTGCAGCAAGGAAAGTCTAAATATTATTGATATGTTTTTGTTAAATTACTATAGAAACTCATATCTCATCAGTCAAGACCGACAATGAAATGGTCATGTGTTTGATTGATGCTTTCCTCTGTCACACCTATATGATGAACATTGTGTGCTGTTATGGTTAACTGGGTTATGATCTGGGGTTGCGTCAATTGTTCAGGTCTAGGCTAAGCAAGGTTATGTCATAATAAAATGAAGTCAGCACCAATGGAGTTTTTCTTCCCTGATGGCACAGGTATATTGCAGGACTCAAATAGTGAAAGAGTGGTTCTGGAAGCATGAGGAACAGTTTTTTCTCACATGAATTGACCACCACATTGTGTGCTGTAATCAAATCTAAAGGTGATTGAATGAAATCTTTTTTGGCTCTGTGTCACCATAGTGATCTCATATCACATATCAAGTAAGTGTGAAACATAAAAATTAAATGCATTTCACTGATGCTTCAGTATGTGAAGATGAAAACTGTTTCATCATAAATTACACTTCATCATAAATACAGAGCCGTGCACATGCAGTGAAAAAAAAAACAATAATGCATTTCAGATGGATTTGCATTGCACAGTACTCTTAAAAACTAAAATCACACACATGCCAAAATGTTAGATGATGAGCTGCATGGTAAATAATTCTTTTCAAAAGAACCGAAGCCAAAAAAGATGCCCTAGTTGGAGTAAAGCTATAAAGAGAAATTGGGCCCCTATGGGCTATTTGATCTTAAAGGGCAAGATACTAAGATACAAGTTCCTACATCTTGGACTCAGATTGAATCAAAATAAAGAGGATAATGGTAATAATAATGCTAATAATATGTTGCCTAATAGTAGGCAGTTGTAGATTTGAGCATTTTGATCACATTAACTAGCTATCTAGATGATGATATTAACTAGCTTATCTTACTTAGTGATTTGATCAGGTAATAATACAGATCAAAATAAGTGATGGCATTT
Organism: Clarias macrocephalus; assembly: GCA_011419295.1. Classification (NCBI taxonomy): domain Eukaryota; kingdom Metazoa; phylum Chordata; class Actinopteri; order Siluriformes; family Clariidae; genus Clarias; species Clarias macrocephalus. Next base: position 7,269 of record JAAGKR010000020.1, on the reverse strand, counting down.
TTCCGTATTGGTTTTGGGATAGAAAAGAGATATCAATGGAGTCCAGTCAGATATAGTTTATATTTACTCCTTAATTCAGGATTAATTTACTTAATTCCAATTTTCTGCTAAAGTTGTTTCTTTGTTAAAGAACTACACAATATAATCTGTTTACTTATAAAATTATAAAGAACTACCATTTCTTTAGGCAGCACGATGACTGTGTTTGATTCTCACTGCTGTTTGGTTAGAGACTGCATGTTCCTCCAGTGCTTGGTGGGTTTCCTTTTCCGCAAAAACAATCATTAATTAAAATGCCCATAGTGTATGATTGGGTGTGTTAGTGTCCTTGGCCCTAAGTTCCCTGGGATAGGCTTTAGGACCCCCATTTGATCCTGCACAGGATAAAAAGTATAGATAATGAATAAGCCATAACATTAAACCCAATGACAGGTAAAGTAAATAACAGTAATTACTGTATCTTATTACAATGGCATATATTAAGGATATGTTAGGCAGCAATAGTACAGTAAAGTCAGTTTTTGGTGATGTGTTGCTGCAGGAAAAATAACCAAGGGTAAGGATCTGAGAACCTTTGACCATGGCCAGATTGTGATTGTGAGACAACAGGGTCAGTGTATCTCCAAAACAGCTGGTCACTGCTTAACTGCAGACTGGTACAGTAACAGATCCCATGCTGACTCCTGTCCGCCACCAAACCCGGGCACAATAGGCACTTCAGATGTGGACCATGGAGCAATAAAAGAAGGTGGACTGATTAATCACATTTTATTTTAAATAATGTGTATGCGTCACGTGGGGCAGGAGCGGGCCCCAGGAAGCACTATGGTAGGAAGGCAAGCCAGCAGACTCAGTGAGATCCTGTTGGGAATGTTTGCTGGGAAACCTTGGGTCCTGACATTCATGTGGATGTCCCGTTGACATGTATTACTTACCTACTGCAAACGTTGTTGCTGATCAAGTACACCTTTACATGGCAACGTTATTCCCTAATGGCAGTCATCTCTTTCAGCAGCATAAGGTCTACTGTCACACTACAAACATTGTCCAGGAACGGTTTGAATAACATGGCTTGGCATTAAGTCCCCAGATTTCAATTGGATTGAGATCTCTGGGAAGTGCTGGACAAACAAGTCCGATATAGGGCAGTTTTGATGGCTCAAGGGGATCTACACAATGTTAGACAGGGAAGTTAAAATTATGGCTGATCGGTTTTAACCTCATAGAAGAGCTTGTGTTAATTAGATACAGTACGTTGAAAATTAGATTTGCTATCTTACATCACCATGGTATAACTGGATCTAACTTATTATTTAATAATCACACATCAAATGTAAATATAAATATACATATGCATTTAATTGTTGGCCAATCTGCTCTGGTAGAAGGGGAAATTATATGCTGTTACAGGAAAGTAATCAGGTTTGGGGAGATAACGGCATCACACCACCATCATGCTCATATGTGGTGATTACTTAGGCTTTTGCCAAGTTAGAAATACACACGTCTTGTTACAACTTACCTTGCCTAAGGGGCCCAAACATGTTCTAACACGACAATGCTTCTATCCACAAAGTGAGCAAGGTTGGAGTGGAACGTGAGTGGCCTTGACCTCAACACCTTTGACCTGAACACCTTTTGGATCGAGTGCGACACCATTTGCACTACAGTCCTCACAAATGCTTGGGCTGAATGGAAAGATTCCCTCAGCCATACTGCACAACCTAGTGGAAAGCCTTCCCAGGAGAGAATGTAAAAGGTGGATTACATCTTTTATGGGAAGTCACATATGGGTATAATGGTCAGGTAATGCTACCAAAATACCTTTGGCCATAGTGTACATAGCAAACAAGGGATGTAAAATAATTCAGGATATCTACCACAAAGTGCCGTATTGTCAGCTTTGACAGTTGAAATAGTTGGAAATTGGTCCAATGCCTCCATGCTTTTACTTGTAAAGAAATATACATGTGCGTATAAACGTTTGTAACCAGATATCTTCATGCTAGACCAGGATGCCCTTAACTATGATTTCTGACTTTCTTTTTCTCTTTTTTGTTAAAGAGTCTTGACATGTTTACCTAATATACAATTTTGTTGAGTGCTCTCCAAAGAAAACCACAAACCAAAACTATTGGCAGAAACTAAAAGCCAGATGGTAGCATTAGATTCAGTTTCAGCAAACGAGGTTTTTAGCAGCCTGGATGATGGCACTGGATGGCACAGAATGAGACACTGGGAATCAAACAGAGTGCCTCTATCCAAGTCATTAATTACAGCTGGCCAGCCTGTAGACATCTCATGATTTTTGTCTCTTAGGTGCTTTCATTCCATCTATACAATACTATAGTTTATATATTTCATTAATGTATTTAAATTTTAAATTTTAAATCAGATCATAAAAAATTGTAACATTACGCCACCATTTTTTTAAACAAAGCAGCAACACATTCATAGACACATTTCCATCAATGACCTTATGGATAAGATTAATCCACAATACAACAATTGCTGCACTGAAATGTGGTTAGAAGGATGTTGTGATGTTTTAATTCATTTTTATTATCATCATTATTATTATTGTTATTTTTCTCGTGTGCATCCTCAACACGACTCACATTTACGATATCAGGAGAGACAGCTAAAAGTAAAAAAAGACAGAAAGAGGAAATTATGGTCCATGAGAGAGTTCCTTACAGAAATTTTCTGAAAAACTGCTAAACACTGTGTGTGTGTGTTTGTGTGTGTGTGTGTGTGTGTGTGTGTGTGTGTGTGTGTGTGTGTGTGTTTAACATCTTACTGTAGAATGTGACAGAGAAAGAACAAAAGGAAAGGCCATTGTAAGAACAACAAATAGATTTACAATGTGATCTTTGATTTTTTTTCGCCACGACGGAACACCGGACAGAGAGCGTTACGCTAACAGTGGTGGTTCTGTCCTTTTTATCTTTCCACTTCTTTGTTTAATAAAACCCAAATACAAGAATTGCATGTCACTGTAGCATCAGTTTATGGTTCACCGTTTTGGCGGCGCATACTTCAGCAAAGGAAAAACAAATATAGATGGAAAATGAAAATCATAATAAATTTAAACAATCCAATATAAAGTAATAAATAGAAAATAATAATCAGATTGAATTCTAGTCATTTCTTGTTTCTATGAATACATAACATCTACAGTTTATTTTTTTTTCCTTTTTAAGTTAATGAAGTCAAGCTACGGTATATAAATACATCACCAGCATGCACAATATTGTATTATTGAGAATATTGTAGCAGTAATCATCTTACACTGAGAAACAGTATAATAGGCAAGTGCATTTTTTTAAATAAAAAAGGAAACCAAAACAAAAAAGAAAAGAAAAGAAAAAAAATACCACAAACCTCAAAGCTGCTTTAAGATCATCTCCCGTTTTGACATTGCCAGTGCTCTGTCTCTAATTGTTCTTTCAGTCCATGAACAAATGAAAAACAGCCAATGGTTCCAGTTGACTCCATTCAGTGTATTACGACAGGGATCCAAGTGATTACGGATTACTTTGAAGAATTAAAATTTTCAGGATTAAAGCGCAGGGATTTTTTTTTTTTTACTTGTTTTATATTACTTTGCCTTTTTGGGTAATAGTACTTAACAAGTTAGGTTACGCATATATAGAATAGGTTGTGGTTTATGGTACTATACTGTAGCGATATTGAATAAAATCTATGTTTTTATAGTGCGGGTCACCCTTGACACCCTAAATGTCCAGACTATATCAACAATAATAATAATGATAATAATTTTTCACTGCAAGGACAACAATTTGTTTTAGCTATCAATGGGAATAGCATTGTATTTAATGGGTGGAAACTGGAATCAATTACTGAATACCTAAACTACTGTTCCTTGATCATAGACCTGCAGCCTGTGACCGCAGTGACGTTTCGTTTATTGTGGAGCGTTTTGAATCGCCATGTCGGCTATAAAGAAATGGCTAACTGACTGTTAAGCGCACATCAGTATCCACAAATATGTTTAACAGAGACACAAAAAACATCCTTTCACACTCTCTGGAGCCTGTTTGCAAACTCTTACTTTTGCGAGGCTATGACATTCAAGTTTTTTTTACTCTATTATTTTTTTGTCTTTTTTTTTTTTTTTTTTTTCCTTGCTCAAGCTTTAACACGTCTTCCCCTGACAGTTCCTAAACCCTTCCTCCACACATATAAATAAGCAGCTTGACATCATGTTTCACTTAAAGGAAACAGTCCCTATGCCAGTGTTTGGGGTGGATTTCAACCCTAGTCATCTTGTACTTACTGACTTACTGACAATCTTTTCTTTAATAAAGTGTTGTTATGCCAAATGTTGCAGACGTGAACGAAGAAGAGGGAATTTTTTTTAACCTTTATTGTGATTGTTTTAATCTAAACCAGCTGTTTAACTGGAGGCATACCTGTTGTTGAACTTAACATTTCTATTCAGATTTTTTTTGACTGTTATATTTATCCATTTAATTTTCAAACCTGCAGTTGTGTTTGTACCATCAGCGAACATGGCTGCTAGCATTCCACCAGGCCCCCCCCCTTTTCGCAAAAGGCTTTTACTTACGCTTTTATTTTTCTTTAAATTTTTCTTTTATTTTTGTGAGCACGCGTGTTTTCTTGTGTGTTACGGCTAGGAAACGGGTAATTCTTGAGGGTTCTCTCCTCTTCTGCCTCTCCATTTCTCTCTCCCTCTCTCTCCGTTTTTAATTGTTGCCCTCGCCGCCGTCGTCGTCCTGCTGGTCACTTGTCCAGAGTGTCAAGTTGTCTCGCAGCAGCTGCATGATGAGGGTTGAGTCTTTGTAGGAGTCCTCGTTGAGCGTGTCCAGCTCAGCGATGGCGTCGTCGAAAGCCGTCTTGGCCAGATGGCACGCCTGCTCGGGTGCGTTCTGGATCTCGTAGTAGAACACGGAGTAGTTAAGCGCCAGCCCGAGACGGATGGGGTGCGTGGGCTGCATGTGCTCCTTGCTAATCTCATGGGCCTCACTGTAGGCCTTCTCAGACGACTCAACCACGGCAGCACGTTTCTCTCCGGTAGCTACTTCAGCCAGGTAGCGGTAGTAGTCGCCCTTCATCTTCAGGTAAAAGACCTTACTCTCGTGCTGGGCCTCGCTGCAGTTCTTGATCAGGAAGTTGTCAAGCAGGTTGAGCACATCTTGGCAAACGGCCTCAAGCTCCTTCTCGATCTTCTCACGATAGGCACGCACCATCTCAATCTTCTTTTCATTGCCATCGGCTGAGGTTTTCTGCTCGATGCTGGAGACGACACGCCATGATGAGCGCCGTGCACCCACTACGTTCTTGTAGGCGACCGAGAGCAGATTGCGCTCTTCATTGGACAGTGCCTCATTCAGCTCTGTCACCTGTAGAACAGAAAGATGAGGGATTTCAGATTAGCTTTAGATCATCCAAAATCATGTTACACACATTTTCTGCGTAATGTTTTCTCCAATGATTTGAACTTATTTTGAATGAATTTTCATTTCTTCCTGCGATTTAACATCAGGTAATAGCTAATTATAGCGAATAGCTGTTTCATTACTAATAGATGGCAATGTTAGAATGGTCCAGAGAGCATAATTCATAATTCAGAGAAATAAAAAATGTGAATGAATATACAAATATATCGCGTATCATATGCAGTGTTCTGCTTTCAGAAAAAAAAAAAAACTGACACGGTATGTGTTTTAGTGAACCATTAGGATATCCCTTTAATTCACAAATTTTACTGGAGAAGAAAAAAAGGATCCTTGTACTTATTTAAAGTTAATTAATATGAGAAACACACCCATGTGTTGTGTTTTGGGACAATGAGCCAATGTTTTTTTTTGGGGGGGGGGGGGGGGATCTGAGCTGTAGCCTTTTGGCAACATTGGCAATTACAGGATTTTAAACTAATACTAAATAAAAAAAAAATTAACACGCTAACCTCACTTCATCCCATGATGCAGTATCTGAGCTAAAGCACTGAGTCTGTCTCCTGTGTAATCCCCTGTGCCTTTGCTCTGACGACTAATGAAAAACTCTGAATGGAGACAACTGTCTGACCATATACCCTGACCTGAGAGCAATTTTGTACTGGCTTATGTAATGCAAAATGATTACAGATAGTACACACTGTTCCTGGATCAGAACAAAATCACATGAAGGAAAAGTGTGGAGTAAAAGAATAAACTGCCTCATTGTGAATGAAGTGGCTGTTTTTTCTCGCATGTGTGTGTGTGTGTGTGTGTGTGTATCGGTGTGTGTTTGTAAAAGCTACTAATAACGTTTGCTGTAAGGATTTGTAAAGATGATCTTTACAGTATAGACAAAATTCACTTCCTAAACATTCTAAATAATGTAAATAATATTCTGTATTTTATTATTATTGATCTACATAGATAGATAGATAGATAGATAGATAGATGAAATAGATGATACATACAATTATATAATTACAAATATTAAAAACATTTTAACAAAACTACAGTCATTTCTGTTTAGTTGTTTCAAGAAGACAGGCTGACCTTTTTCTTTCTTTTTTTTTTTAAAGTAATGCCATATTTACAATAATAGAGCCATCAATATTATCTTAGCTTAATGATTTTATTAATTAATTAACCAATCAAGATGTTAATCTTCTCCTTAAGTTTCTTTCTATTATTTGTCATGTTTTGACTAAAATATAAACGAATCCATTTATTTGTTAGCTGAGCAATGCTTTTTTATTCTCTTGCTTGGATCGTTGTTGGTGTATTAGTCACCTCATGACCATTGTTTCAATATTTGCTTACAAAACAGTGAGAACAGGATATCGTTCAGTCATGATTAACTACTGTGCGCTACTATGCCAGAGATTTCTTTTGCTGTATTTAAGGCAGAAGGAGCAGTTGCTGTGACTATAACAATAACCAGCTCCTGTGCGGCAATTAAGAAAAGCTTAACAGCTTGATAGGCTAGTTATTTCCGGAACTAATATGTAGACAAGAAAGCTCTCGTCACCAAGGCAAGACAAATAACCCGCTGCTTCCTGCTGTTTTATCCTTCTTTTGATGATTACCAAAAGAACGCCTTCAGCCTTCAGTGTTGCGGCCTTGAAACGTCAAACTACAGCTACCCCTTGTTTCTTTATATTTTGTCTTTTATCTTTAGTATAATATTGAGCAACAGTTCTCCAGGCTTATGGAACAGACGAGACGAGGAATGAGGTTGCTCCTGAAGTTGTTCAGACGCTTTTTAAATTGTATTGCATCTATAGCCATT
>JAAGKR010000019.1:323307-449160 GCA_011419295.1 Clarias macrocephalus | reverse complement strand
TGTAGAGCATTGGAATGGCCCTGATTGGGACTCCATCAAGAGGAAATGTCAAGGACCAATCAATGGGTGCGTGTTAAAACAGTATGGGAAAGCCACTTGAGTTCTTTGAGTGCTGTAACAGTTACAGTGTTAAGCTTCTGTCCTAGCCAGAGTGCTAGTAATCTGCAGACACAGAGCCTGTCATTACTTGCTAAACAGCGGAGAGTTTCGTAGCTACCTAATCTCATTCACGTAGGGAGGGAACGCTCTTGCAGCCTTATCTGAGCTTGGCACACGTCGCGGAATGTGACAAGCATTTGCTGCGACAGCTGCCATCATTTGACAATGTTCCACGTCCTCTATGTGAAGTCAGGTCGCGCTAAAGTGGGCGCTTCATTGTGGGGATTGGTGTAACACAGACACTTTCATTTTTGCCCTAATCAGGAAGTCGCTTGTCAGTTGATTCATCTTTCTTGTCAATAGCTATAGAATCACTCTGATCGGCACGTGCTGCATTTGTCCTTTAAAAGGCAGAGGTTACAATTCTGAAAATTTTGCACAATACTCCAACCAAAGCGCTGCACCAGGAAACGGGTTATTATTCCAGTTTAAAGATGTCATTATCTATACTGCTGTAGCACGGTGGCTCTCAGCACCGGCCCTGGAGGACCACCTGCCATGCACATGCATGTTTTCTCAGCTCCCAGCACACCTGATTTAGCTAATCAGATAATTACAGCCTTTGCTTAATTGAAGTGGGTTTGAAAGAGCAGGAAAGTGTGCAGTGCAGGTGGGGTGCTCCAGGATTGGAGCTGAGAACCCCTGCTATAGCAATCAGTCACGGGATGGGAATCATCAGGGACCTCCTGATTCATCACATCACGGCACCTAGGGGCCGATCTGAATTGTATTGTGATTCTGTAAGTATCACGATTTTATAAACAGATTCTAGATTTAATTGCAATTCTGAACAATCTTAGTAAATACTTTACTCCTGACAACCCAGGACGCTGTGCGTATAGGTTTGAGCACACCACCTGTAGGATCATGAAACGATTCGACACTTTAAATGCAAACATACATAGATTATTATATTTTTTAACAGCTTTTAAGATCAGGAGATCGATCATAGATGGCATTGTTCTCCCAGACAGATTTTAAAAAAGAGTGAGCTGCATCTGCATGACTTTATGCATTGACATGCTCCCACATGATTGGATGATCACATACCAGCATTACCTTAGAACAGACTAATACCATGCATGCATGCATTTGTTATGCATAGACTGGTGACTGATGATGAAACATGGATAAGCATTCTATACTATTTGCCTTAAAAGTAACTGTTGATCATTGATTCAGGTTTGGAAGAAAAGTACTCATCCAGGTTCTACTGCAAAGAAGTGATCATAATAAAGAAACATGATAGCACCAGCATAATTTATGCATGAGAATACTGATCCACCTTGTGAATTTTTAATCTCGTGACCACTCTCGGGTCAAAAACACACCCGGGCAAACACGAAACCTGAAAGCACACATGAAATTTGTTGTCTTTGTTTCGTACAGTTTTTTCGATTTGCCTAAAACACAATGTAAATATGGAGCCAGGACTTCACCACTAGCAAATAATGAAAGTGTTTAATTTAATTTACAATATACAAAAATAAACAAAAAAAAAGCTATTTCGGAAGCTGACACGCCTCAGCCTTCTCATATTGTTCAGGTGGATGGAGTCGTGTAGTCAAGCGAAAGCACGGCGGTAAAACGCTCAACACTCTGGGGGATTAGTCTGGTTAATAGCGTTGCTGATGGCAGTGTAGGTGTAACATGAATGGTTGTGTGACGAATGATCAGCTTTGGTCAAATCAGATTCTCCACAACTTGTTTTTCTGCACATTAGTACACTTTTGTTTAGTAGTTGAATTTTAAACTGTCATGTCACTAAACTGCAGTGGGCGGAACGATCAGTCGTCGCTGTAGAAACTATGTGCCAGACCCACACACTCAATTAGTACGATGACATTAAAGCCGATTTTATCAAGTTGATGAACTTTATTCAAACTACTTTTAATTACTTTGTGACTGAGCATTTCAGTAAAAAAAAGCCAATATTAGTTTATAATCAGGAATCAGAACTGATTGGACCAAAAAAGCCAGACACACCAAAATTTCATTGAGTCACCCTTAGGTTTGATTACAGCACACAATGCGATGGCCAGTTTATGTGTGAAAATGATTCCTAATGCTCCCAGAAACACTGCCTGTGCCATCAGTAAGGAAAAACTTGTTTTCATTGATGAGATACCTTCGTCTTTAGTACATTCAGGGTAGTCAGTCATTTTATTGACACATAACGTTGTTAAGCCTAGACCTGACCAAGCGAAGCAACCCCAGATTATAATAGCACTGCTTCGGGAGGCTTGTACAGGGGACATTATGCATAATGAGTGCACCCATAACTCTGGAATTGGGTCGATCTGAACTCACTTGACCTTTTTCTATTGCTCCAAAGTCCAACTTTTATTCTGCCTAGCAAAAACAGAAGCTTTTTTTCTGATTAGTCTTACTAACAAGTGTTAACAAGTAGTTTTCTTACGGCTACTCCGCAGTTTAGTGCCAATCCTGTGAGCTCTCATCACATTGTGTGTGCATGGAAATGCTCTTACGTTCACTATGAAACATAGCTATGGTTTTATCGAACTATTGTTGAACTTTTACAACGCAACCTCACCAAGTGTTTAAGTGATCTCCATTCATGATTTTTTCTGAGCACATTTCTTCCACAATGTTGATGGTTTAGCACTCTCCTTCCAAGTTTTAATAAAATTTTAAAGGGTTCTTAACCCAGTTTCGTAATTTCAAATCTCCTAGTTGTTTTCTTTGCTTGATGCAGCTCAATAATTTGACTCTTTGGCAGTGGTGACCACTTTTTTTGGCCAGACAGTGTACATTCACTCAGTAGTTCTGTCCAACATAAGGGATCCTGAGTTAATCCCTAAACAAACTGGGTAGTAAACTTGGCTGACAATCAGAAATCGGTACATGATTGACATGTGACTCGAGGCGATGCATGGAGCATCTTGTGTTGATATTGAAAAACAATATTTAAAATATAAAATGCAGACTATTTAATATTTAAAATAAAAATACTATGATAATAAGTGTGCACTGTGATCTAAAAACACAGGCAAATACTGTCTCACCTAGGACTAACAGCCACAGCTTGTCTACAAAGGTGTGCATAGGGACAGGAGACGGGATTCAGTGCTTGAGAGACAAGAGCTTTAGCCTTCTCTTCTTCCCGTTGGTTAATAAAAAACATAATCTTGCCTTTCAGCTCATGTACTGCCTTCCTTACTTACAAACCAACCTAACCTAATTTACTGCTATCTTCTATGTTGTTGAATGGTTGGATCGGTTAAATTTTTCTTCATTTACGCAAATTCCTGTTTTAGTTCCTTCATGTATTTGATGGGTGACTCAATCAAACTGAATCGATACAACAGATTATCATGACATTCTAATAACGAAATTGTAACCATGATCATTTTAGATGTCATGCATTCCTACTAAGTTGGGTGAATAAGCTAGGATTTTATTTATACATCAGTTTCAACTGATGGGGCTTTCCACGAGTGGCGCTAATAGACAGTAACAGGGACGTTTAACTATACGCATCACAGGTTTTCTAACAACCATTAATTACACTAACTGTCACAGCATGGGTAAAAGTAGGTCAGTACAGTCGGCAGTACTGAGGAGAAAGCAACTGCCTGCCAAAGCCCACTTTTCAGCAAAACACATCTGAAAACGTTTAATCTTAAAACACTTTGTCGCCTTAGAAACTGCTCCTAGGTCCTACTAAAATCGCCTCTAAACAATCTGTAGTCTTTTATTTACGACTTCAAAACTAACTTGCTTCGAACACAAAGCTGAATTCAGAATTCTCACCTTAAGAACTAAAAAAAACTGCAAGATATTTTATCATGTGAAGTATTCGTGGCATAAGAATGAGCCAGACACGCAGACTTCCGGTAGACGATCAAAACTTGTTTGAGTCAGGAAAGTCAAGTGAACCATATTTACATAGTTTACATATTTTTGTGTGTGGTATTTTTATTTTTTTTTTTTTTGCATTTTGTGCAAGATTTAGCGACATAGCACCATGGATACCAAGAATGTTATCGAGCGTGTCAGTAAGAAGAAAAAGCAGCCAGTGCCAAGAGGAACCATATTTTAAGATTAAGTGAGGTTTAAAATCTATTTATTTCATATTTTACTTAATTTACACAACTTTTTAAAATGTTTAATGGTTTCCATATGCAAAAAAATGACTACAGTGTTGGAAATTGGTAATATTAGTAATATTTTTGGGGGTGGCTGGAACGGATTATCTGTATTTACATCATTTTCTATGGGAAAAAGTGTTTCGCAATATGAAACTTCACCTTTAAAACTCGCCTCCGGGGCGGATTAAATTTGTTTGCAGAGGTACCACTTTGTATAACAAGTATTGTTACAATTTATCACGATATCGATATTATATTGTGATTATCGCCCGGTTGTAACCAGTGCTCACGTGATTGCGCAATTCCCACGTGTAAAAGATTTAGTCAACACACAAATAAATATCTAAACTACAGGAAACGTGCTATGTGCTGTAAAAACACTCTCTTGGTTTTTTACTTTGGCAAACCCTTTACAAAACCGGGTCAACCCCACCCTTACCCCTACTAAACTCCCGGGCTGGTACTCATTTATAACATGAGTAAACTTATACTTATATACAAGACTCCCCAACAGTTAGCTAGTTAGCCGTTTGCTCCAGTAAGGTGACATAAAACTCTGAGCTGAGTCACACAACGTACCTCATACGCGCTCCTGTGTCTCCTTTTAAATTCCCCAGCACCGCTTTTATTGTTGTAACTCCAGGCGTGATAAGAGCTAGACCTCTGAAGTAGGAGAGCTAAGTTTAGTCTCTGAATGCGAAGCCCGCACCGGAGCGGGACCAAGAGCGGCGCCATGATGGAGACACTCTGGTCACGTGACCAGGCGGAAGTCATTAGAAAGTTTGCACACTTGTTGCATCCGCACTGGTGGTGTATTATTAAGAAACGTAAACGTTACAACGCTGTATACCAAATTATCCCAGTGTTTCAAAGTTGATATGACACTTGACATTACTTTAAATCACAATTACAAAAACCTCGAAACGAATCCGCGTACTAAACCTGATTACGTCTATATACGGATTTTTACGGTAAACGCCAGGTGTTTTTAAGTGGCCAAAAAGATGTCGATCGCCTAATTCAGACACTATGAAAGTTTAAATGCACCCTTTCTAATTAATTTCCATTAATACCATTTTTAGAAAATGAATATGTTCGTTTAGCACATACATTTTATAGCGTATATAATCCTGAATGAAGGGTGCGTTTAAGTACCTCAACTCAACACACATCTGCGCATAAATTGCGTCACATGGGTATTCATATTCTTATGAATATGAGTATACCTCGCCAGTCAGAGGAATATTTATTTTTGTTTTTGTTTTTGTTTTGTTTTTCACAAAAAGGGATAACTATTTATCGATTCAAATCGGGGTAATAAGACACTACCTTTAAAAAAAATGTAATTATAAAAATCGTCTGCACAAATATGTGCAGTTTTGACGCGCCAAAAACAACCACTGAAGGATGTGACGTTAGGTTTTGACCAAAACACAAGTCGTAGCACGTTTTGCGCTGTCACGTGTGTGAGAAGACACGTTGTCCTGTAGTCATTAGTTTTCTAGTGCCGTCTGGACAGTTTTATGTCTCGTAGGCACTTTATAGTGGCATAACTTTACAGATTGCCTGAGGCAGTAACTGATCAGAGCACAATGAAGCAGGTGCGCTTTGTCAATGGCGGTGGCTCTGACAGCGAGGCTTTGGAGAAAGAGAGTGAAGCCGCAATAAACAGCGACCCCCCTTTCCAACTGAAGCTTTTACCACTCACTGACCAAATCCGTGAACTACAGACCATAATCAGGGACAAGTGAGCTTTAACCGTGTCCTGAATCATGCATGCCCTGAAGATAACTCATGTATTACTCTAACTTTTTCTACATGTCTTCCCCATAGAACCACAAGTAGAGGCGACTTTGTGTTCAGTGCTGACAGACTGGTAAGATTCAGAGCCAATCCTGTACCAAATCTCCCCAAATACTGTACATCCCACTACAGTGATTGATCCTCAATAATTTAGTGCTGAAATAGTTACATATGCATGTGTGCACAGTTTAATCATACTACATACATTCTACACTGATCAACCAGAACATTATCACCACTGACAGATTCAAATGAACACATTTCATTTTCTCATTACAACGGCCCATGGAAGTGGTTTGGTCACTGAAGTTGATGTGTTGGAAGCAATGTGGCTCATTCCTTATAACATTATTTTTCTCACTTAAAAACCAAGCAAAGCATTTAAAAAATACAAGAGTTTAACAATTAACTTAAAATAAACGTTTTCAAAAAAGGCTACATGTTACTGAGAAGCACGTATTTCTGTTCATCTGCCATAATTATTATTTCTAAACATACTTACTGTACAAATAATTCACTCCTAACACACAAGACAAAAGTGCATAAATAGTTCAGAATGTACTACCGTCTGTAGGATTCTAAAGAAATGGCAACGTGTTACCACCTCAAATGCCTTCAAAGTCTCAAAACTTAACTTGACAGTGGGCACACGAGAATTCTTAGACACACTGTTTTTTAACTAATTTGTGCTCGTGGTGTTTTGAGAAGAGAGTAAGTGTGTGTGATGAGTGGGTTTGATTTTTTTTTTTGTTTTTTTTAAATGCAAGATTTTTACATTTAGGCATTCGGCAGACACCCTCATCCAGAGGCGACTTACATTTGTATATCAGTGTTGGGGGATGTTACTAATCACATTACAAAATTACTGTCATTAAAAAGTAATCAGTTGCATTACAGCATTACTTTCTGATAAAAGTAACTAGCTAAAGTACTTTTCCATTGCAGAAAATGAAAACTCCTTTGTGATTCCTCATGCATGTCGTTTTAGTCAAGACCTTTATAATTATTCTACCATCATCACTCAGCGACGTTCGGCCCATAATCTGTTAAATATTAATACCCCTATCTCACCAACGCGGTTTCGCGCGGTGGCCGTAAGTATGGATCATCATGATTCATCGTGAGTTTTGGCGCTGTGATTACGTTTCCATCTTTCCGTGCGTCGGCCCTCACAGACCTTGCAGAACTTCGCGGAACGTCGGGCGGTCACTTGCGGCGGCTCACGGTGCCTAACACCGTTTCTCACCGCGAGTCAAACCGCATAGGTGAGATAGGGGTGTAACAGCAGGAATAACCGAGGGAGGGTGAGTCACTTTCACACACACAATAACGGAATGACTGCTGTCTGGCTGACGGATTACTTAAATTGCCCGAATAACGGATGACATTTTTGAAAATATAACTAAATAACTGAGTACTTAAATGGCGGACCTAAAGAGTTAAATTACTCGTCACATCAAAAAAGTAATCCAAGTACTCTAACACGTTACTTTGTAACATGTTACACCCAACACTGATCATTATACATGTGAGCAGTTGAGGGTTAAGGGCCTTGCTCAGGGGCCCAACAGAGACAACTTGGCAGTCGTGGGATTTAAAGCTGGGGCCTTCCAAACCGTAGTCCAATGCCTTAACCACTGAGCTACCCATAAAAATGCATTTTTTCACTCATAAGCCTCTGTGTCCAGAAGAGAATCATTTATATCTAAGGCTGATTGGCTGATCGACCGGTTCACCTATATTATAAAGTAAAAATAGTTTTTCAAAAATTGATTTTGGAGTCAGTGTGGTGCTGCGTGAATTGTGATGGTTAGACGACTGTGTCAGAGCAACTCTAAAACTGCAGCTCTTGTGGGATGCTTCCCATCTTCAGTGATCAGGATCTACATTACCAAAATTGGTCCAAGGGAGGAAAACCAGTTATCTGATGACAGGGTCATGGGCAATCAAGGCTCACTGAGGAGCGAAGGCTTGCCTGTGAAGTTCAATTCAATAGAAGAACTTTTGTAGCTTAAATTGCTGAAAATGTTAATGTTGATTCTTATAGAAAGGTGTAAGAACAGACAGAACATCACAGTTTGTTGTATTAGGGATGTAGGGTTGCATAGCTACAAACCGGTCGGGGTACCCATACTGACCTATGTCTACTGCCAATTGGGTTTACAATGGGCACGTGAACATCAGAACTGGACCAGGAAGCAATGAAATAATGTGGCCTGGTTTGATGAATCACATACTTTTTTTATCATGTGGATGGCGGGGTGAAGGTAAGTCATTTACCGCAGAAGAGATGGCACCAGGGAAGAAGGCATGCTGGTGGAGGCAGTGTGAGACTTTGGGTAATGTTCTGCTGGGAGAACTTGGATCCAGTCATTTATGCGGATGATACTTTGAACAGGCCTCCACTAGGCCTCCAAGTGGCGCAGTGGTAAAGTGTTAGCCCTATCATCGGAGATTGCCAGTTCGATTCCCGGGTGATGCTCTCTAGCCGGAGGTCTAGAGAGAGCTGATTGGCTGAGTCCTCTCAGAGGGGAGGGATGAGAGGTATTTAGTGCTCCCACATTAATCACGGCTCTACGGAAGGAGCAGATAGCGCTGTCCTCCGAATGTGTTACTCCGGCCCCAGTGGTGCGTGAGCGAGCAATTCGAAAAGATGCGGTCGGCTGGCTCGGAGGAAACATGTGGTAGTCTTCGGCCGTCCCGACTGAGTGGTAGCAGTAGCCTTAATGTGGGAGCCCCCTAGTGACGGGGAGGAATTGGACACGACTAAATTAGAGAGGAAAAAAAAAAGGAATGTGACTACCTCTATAGACACAGAACCTTTGGGACTTGTTCTGAAGCACTCGAGTGTGTGCTCCCTCATGCCAAGAAAGTACATCAGCGATGACTTCAGATGTTGCTCCTGATCAATCATGGAAGGGTTATAAGGCCATGTTTAAATAATTTGAAATTCAGCATTTTAAAATAACATTTTAAACATTCAGCATTTTAAAGTGGGAAGCTTTCAAGACAAGTTGGAAATCTTCCCAGGAGTGGGCGGTCCAACATATTTAGTGTGCGCACCCTAATGGAGCGTATCTCCACAAACACCTCATACCAGCTCAGCTGTCCAGCACGGTGAGGAAGGGGTGGAGATTTGGGTTAAGCTTTGTAACCACTAAACCTGGGAAACCTGCAGACATTAATGATCTCCACCTATACCAGAATATTCTTGAGAAAAATGTGATACTATTGATCCAGCAGCTAAAGCACGGCTGAAACTGGGTCAATAATTCCAAGCACACCATTAAATCAACATTGAAAAGGTTAAAGAAGAAAGAAAATGAAGGTGGTTCATTGCCTTGCACCTCCAGGGTCCGGGTTCGATTCCCGTCTCTGTGTGCATGGAGTTTGCATGTCCTCCCCGTGCTTGGTGGGTTTCCTCCTGGTACTCCGGTTTCCTCCCACAGTCCAAAGCCATAGGTTAGATTAATTGTCATTCCCAAATTGGCCGTAGTGTGTGAATGAGTGTGTGTACAGTATGTGGCTGTGATGGATTGGCACCCTGCCCAGGGTGTACACTGCCTTGTGCCCTAAGTCTCCTCGGATAGGCTCCAGGCCTCACGTGACCCTGAATACAGGATTAAGCAGTATAGATGATGAGTGAGTGGGTTTGGGATTGATAAAGTCCAAAAGAGATGTTTAATGCTAAAGATGGTTCTATATGTTAATAAATTATCAGACATACTTTTTCCCCACCAGCTTTCCATTTGTTGGTGTTCTATTTGCGAGCGAAGGTGACTATATACGATAGTGAGCCAAAATTTAAGCGCATTCCTGGTGGGCTGCACTTATCAGCATTTTTTGTTCAAGGCTACTGTCTCTCCACAGTCACAGTGAATGTGTTACATCGGTTCATTTGTAACTGCATTGCCAGAAAAATGGATGGCCCACTTGTGATTTGCACGAAAGAAGAGCAGCGTGGACTGATCAGTTTTGTGCAGTCTGAGGGTGTACCGTACCTGGTGCCGTTATTTATCAAAGATTTCCTGCACAGTATGGAGGCTTTTTTTTTTTCGCAAAGATGTGTGCCTGAATTGATAGAGAAATTCAAGGATGGTCAAGAGAGAGCCAGACGCTCTGCTGCTGGTGACAACATTGCATCCTCCTTATAGTCCTGATCTTGCTCCATCGGACTGTTTGGGCCCCTGAAAGCAGGAAAAAGGGATAAAGATTCACTTTTGATGAAGAAGTGAAGACAGTGTCTCATCCGTGGCTCGCAGCTCAGCCCTAAAACATTTTTCCTAAGGGAATACGAAAGCGTGTTGACAAATGATTGAAAAGCAAGGCGATTATGTGATGTATTTGTCTCTTAAATAACTTCTACAGCCAGAGTGCGGATAATTTTTGACTCACCCTGGTATTTTGAAATCTGTTTATAAAGATAAGGAGGCTTTATTGTCGTTGTCGTGATGCCACGAAATTTGTTTGCTAGCTCTTAGAGACCAGCAGCAATAAGAAAATGTAGGAATAAACTAAATAGAATTGCACAAAAATATAATAAATATATACAATATATACAATGGAATACATGTGGAGTGGAACTTGGATCTTGGTGCAAACGTTAGAGTGTAAACAGTGCAAACATGATTGTCAGAAATATTGCGCAACCAAGAATGATTAACCTTCCTGAGGCCTAATAATAATAATAATAATAATAATACAGTCCTGGTGTAAAGTGTTTGGTGCATTAGCAGCAGCGTGGGGAAGAGGGGCAAACAGCTTGGCTTGTTATATCCGCCTTCATTTCTCAGCAGCTATGTGTATGTGAGTGCGTGTGGGGCGGGGGGATTTGTTCTATTATTTAGGTGCCATTAATTAAATTCCTTTTTTCCCATTACTGTAGTTACATGTAAGTCATTAAATTAATGTACCTTAAAGCTGCAATAAACAGTCCCCAGTACCCTCACCTGCTTGTTTCTTCCTCTGACCTCTGTGCTTCTTTTACCTTTTTAAAGCTTTGGGGACTCCAGCTGGAGATTTCTTTGCAGAATACATCAAGTCGTCCAAATTTTTTCTTTGTCAAGTGAGAGCACTTTTTTCATTTGTTTTTTATTAGCCCCTGGCTCTCTCTCTCTCTCTCTCTCTCTCTATATCTCTCTCTCTCTCTCTCTCTATTCTGTAAATGAGCCGTTACTATAGAAACAGTAATACATTAGAACGAGTGCGTTAATATAAACATGTGAATAGCGTTCCAGCCAAAACTATTTTCAGAGCCACTAATATAGCATTTTTATCAACACCTTCTGTCAAATCTGTATGGAGGATTCAAAAGTGGTGTGGGATAAAACCTGATGGCATCCTTCTGCCAACACAACAAAACATCAGCAAAAGCACGTATGATATACAGTATACAGGGTGTACATGCAAAAGTTGATATTATTATTAATAATAATTCAGACCTGAGATTGCCTTAAAAGCTAACAATAGAAGAGCTAATAGTACCAGACCTAAGACCACATGACTTTTTTTCCTTTACGGTGATCTGAAGTTCATGGGAATCATCCCAGAGCTGCAGTAAAGGAGGAAATCATCTCTGCATGTGACATCAGTTCTGATACATGAAGAATTTTTCAATTCAGAAATGATCCGCATGCTGGCTATAGAACTTCATAAAAGTTTCGAAAAGACAGATGTTCCAGGTTGAGCTGCCAGCCAAGAATGAACTGCTTAGAGTATTAGGTTCAAGTTTTGTTTGCAGATATCCACAGACGTTCTCCAAATCAACTGATATAAGACAACAGAAGTTTTAATATAACCAGAGTGCGAATCATTTTTGGCGCATCCTCATATTCAGGGTAATAATACCGTATTTATTCTTTAAATACATTTTTGACTTGTATATGGAGCTCGAATGTAGGGCCACCCTGTATAATATTCGGTACCTCCGGAAACATACTGTACGTTATCCAATAGGTCAATGCATTCAGGGTCCATTTTTTAGCAAGGACCTTAATCCTGCCTTCTCCATTGGGGCCGTACTGTATCATTGCTGACCCTACGCTCTGATCCCAGCCTTTGAACAACCTGGCATATATAAAGAATGACAAATAAAGACTTACCTGTAATATATCAATGAAAGTATAGCTTTCATATAGAGTAGTACTCACCTTATACGCTGCTAATGAAAAAGTAATATGTCGATGTACAAGCATCGTTATAAAATAAGCACTCGGGAGGGTTTTTTTTTAAGTGTCTCATCCATACCAAATGAAGCACACGTACAGTATATATAAATAATGTATCGAAATGCTGAACACAGGAACGAAAAAAACAAGACACAACGCACATGAAGGACTGAAGCGATGTCATGTTAAAGCAAGTTAACAAGCTATTTAAAAGAAGTGCTTAATAGTGATGCCGTTACGAGCTGCACTTGCGTCAATACACACTTCTGATCTGTTCATAGATTAGACTGGTAGTTGAAGAAGGACTAAATCAGCTGCCATATACTGAGTGCGTTGTGACAACTCCCACAGGTGAGTGCCTCCGTTTCATTTTCCAGCTGAGCCACTTTTTAACAGTTTGTCTAAATGATCCTCCTTTACATATACAGAGATAACTAAGATAATCAGACAGCTTGACATCTCATTACATTCCACTGATGAATCTCATAATTCCGGGGTTTTTTTTTTTTTTTACGGCGCATATGTACAGTACAGTGGCCTGTTCGTCACAAACAGATATACGAGCTCTGGAGAAAAATAAGGAAAAAGAAAACAGAAAGAACTGGTCGCTTGCTTATAACAATCAGTTATTGTCGATTCAGCACACCATATGACTATCACAAGGAAGATGAATCACGCTTTTTCCGTAAACCAAGCGGAAAAACAATTCTATGACGTTATTCCTTATGAACTTCCTTAATAGTGTGGAAAGTCGACCTCATGCCTGAAACGTAGTTATATCTATGTCCTTGATATAAATAGGCACAAATAAAGACATCAGCATGTTAATATAGGCTCATGTTTTTTTTTACTATAAACGGCTCACAGTCATACATTCTAGCCAACAAGGATTTGATGCTCAGCTATCAAAATCCTCATGTTAGACTTTTTGGATTCCTTTTTTTGAGTTATTTCTACTTTTCCTGTTTTGCTGTATCGGCTGGGGTTTAAATAAGCCAATTAGGTTTTTTTCCCTTATTGTGACCTCATATAAGAAGATCCCCTCCATCGGCTTGTTGCTTAGTGTAGCTCTGCTGTGCTCTAGTTGGGGCGTGGCTCAGCAGTAGCTCATTTACATAGACACTGAAACAGTGCATGTGGAGGAGGAGTACATTAAAGATAGTTTAAGGTATCAGTATTTAAGCTGGAACATTAACTGACGCTTTTGCAACATCACTTGTTAAAGAAATTGTTTAATTTGGGTAGACATGCATGTGTTGATTCATTTGTCGTTATGTTTTTGTGGATGCAGATTTGTGTTCATTTTGTCTGATTTTGAATTATAACGAATCATTTATTTTCATTCTGACTTCCAGGACACAAGTATGAAGGTGTCAGATTTAAGAAAGGCAATTGTGGCGTCAGTATAATGAGAAGTGGTCTGTCATATTTCACATTTCCATATGTACAAAATAAAGCTGTTTAAAAAAATTTTATATTATATATATATATAAAAAACACTACTACTATAAACAATCACTGTCATCTCTAATCAGGTGAAGCGATGGAGCAAGGCCTGAGGGACTGCTGCCGTTCCATCCGTATCGGCAAGATTCTTATACAGAGCGACGAGGAGACGCTGAAAGCTAAAGTATACTACGCCAAGTTCCCTCCAGATATTTACAAGCGCAAAATCTTACTCATGTATCCCATCCTGAGTAAGTGCTGCATGAACCTACTTTGATCATAGACATAAAAATTTTATATCATATATATATATATACACTCACCTAAAGGATTATTAGGAACACCTGTTCAATTTCTCATTAATGCAATATGCAATTATCTAATTAACCAATCATGGCAGTTGCTTCAATGCGTTTAGGGGTGTGGTCCTGGTCAAGACAATCTCCTGAACTCCAAACTGAATGTCAGAATGGGAAAGAAAGGTGATTTAAGCAATTTTGAGCGTGACATGGTTGTTGGTGCCAGACAGGCCGGTCTGAGTATTTCACAATCTGCTCAGTTACTGGGTTTTTCACGCACAACCATTTCTAGGGTTTACAAAGAATGGTGTGAAAAGGGAAAAACATCCAGTATGCGGCAGTCCTGTGGGCGAAAATGTCTTGTTGATGCTAGAGGACAGAGGAGAATGGGCCGACTGATTCAAGCTGATAGAAGAGCAACTTTGACTGAAATAACCACTCGTTACAACCGAGGTATGCAGCAAAGCATTTGTGAAGCCACAACACGCACAACCTTGAGGCGGATGGGCTACAACAGCAGAAGACCCCACCGGGTACCACTCATCTCCACTACAATTAGGAAAAAGAGGCTACAATTTGCACAAGCTCACCAAAATTAGACAGTTAAAGACTGGAAAAATGTCGCCTGGTCTGATGAGTCTCGATTTCTGTTGAGACATTCAAATGGTAGAGTCAGAATTTGGCGTAAACAGAATGAGAACATGGATCCATCATGCCTTGTTACCACTGTGCAGGCTGGTGGTGGTGGTGTAATGGTGTGGGGGATCTTTTCTTGGCACACTTTAGGCCCCTTAGTGCCAATTAGGCCTACCTGAGCATTGTTTCTGACCATGTCCATCGCTTTATGGCGACCATGTACCCATCCTGTGATGGCTACTTCCAGCAGGATAATGCACTATGTCACAAAGCTCGAATCATTTCAAATTGGTTTCTTGAACATGACAATGAGTTCACTGTACTAAAATGGCCCCTACAGTCACCAGATCTCAACCCAATAGAGCATCTTTGGGATGTGGTGGAACGGGAGCTTCATGCCCTGAATGTGCATCCCACAAATCTCCATCAACTGCAAGATGCTATTCTATCAATATGGGCCGACGTTTCTAAAGAATGCTTTCAGCACCTTGTTGAATCAATGCCACATAGAATTAAGGCAGTTCTGAAGGCGAACACCGTATTAGTATGGTGTTCCTAATAATCCTTTAGGTGAGTGTATATATATATATATATATATATTTAATTGGTGTGATGTGATTATAAAAGAGGTTTTGGAAGAACAGACTTTTGAGGAAAGAATGGGAAAGCCATGCATATTGGTTAAAAGCTGTTATTATGTCCCCAGTGTATATTTCTAAAACACTGATTAAACCTAATCTGTGTTGTAGTACTTTTTCCAAGTGCTCTTGACAACTTACCCTTGCAATTTAGAAATAAGCATCACTTATGGTACACAGGTCCAGAACGGCACTCGCTCTTCATAGGTGGTACTGTACGACGAACACGAAATGATTAGCTAGCTTGTATAATAAATAGTAAGGAAGAAGGTTTGAACCTTACTGTGGTATTTTAAATATAACTGTTTTTATAAATGTTTTTTAATTTTCAGATCACAATGCCTTCAGCAACCTGCTCCAGTGTCTGCCACTGAAGTCCACATTAATGTTGTAAAAAAAAAATCGCACAGGCCACAAATCTCTTCTATAACACTTAAACTGAGCTGATTGTAGCAGATATTAATTTTAGGGAACAACCAGGCCTGGTCAGTAATGGCATCATGCTAGCTTTGGAGTGCAGAGCTCGGTCTGGTCTATCCAGTAATGATCTACCCTGTTTACTGGGATATTCTCTGTTCAACTTACACAAATCAGCCATAACATTAACACATTAATATTGATGATCAATTATATACCAGTAAACTGGTGACAGGATCATGGGCCCCCGAGGCTCACCCAGATCATCGATTGCATCATAATCCGCCATGCACTGGGCCCGGCAGGCAAAGAGTCCAAGACTAACAACCCAGGCTCAAAACTCTCCAGATCCTAATGTCATGGGATGCTCCAGACAAACAAGTCTTATCCATGGAGACCTTACCCCCAAATCATAACTGGATCTGCTGCCAACATCCTAGTGTTAGACACCACAGCACACCCTCTGAGCACACTCATTTCTTAATTGAGTAGAGCTGGCACAAGGGGAACCTACACAATATTTAAATATAAAATATAAAATGTTTTGCGTTATAATGTTATGGTTGAGGCGGCTTAGTGGTTAGCACTATCGCCTTGCACCCCCAGGGTTCGGGTTTGATTCCCGGTCACGTTCGATTCTGTGGTCTGTGTGCATGGAGTTTGCATGTTCTCCCGTGCTTGGTGAGTTTCCTCGGTTTCCTCCAACAGTCCAAAGACATGCAGATTAGGCTAATTGGCGTTTCCAAATTGCTTGTAGTGTGTGAGCATGTGTATGTGTGTTGCCCTAAGATTGATTGGCACCCTGTCCAGGGTGTACCCCGCCTCGTGCCCTACGTTTACTGGGATAGGCTCCAGGCCGGGTCGCGACCATTTACACAGGATTAGGCAGGATAAGACGATAAGTTAGTGAGTGTTATGGCTGAGGTGGCATGGTGGCTTAGTGGTTAGCACTGTCGCCTTGCATCTCCAGGTTCCGGGTTCGATTCCCGCCTCTGGGTCTGTATGCGTGGAGTTTGCATGTTTCCCAGTTGGTTTTCTCCGGATACACTTCATTTTATTTAACGTTTATTGCCATCGTCGCTGAGCCTAGACCTGACCAATTGAAGCAACCCCAGGTCATGACACTGCCTCCAGAGGCTTTTACAGTGGCCACTATGCATGATGGGTACATAATGGGTGCAGTCTAGGCTCATCAAACCACATGACCTTTTTCCATCACTCCATATTCCAGTCTTTATGCTCCCTAGCAGACTGAAGCCCTTTTGGAATAAGGGGCAACAAGTGGCTTTCTTATGGCCCCAGATCTATGCAATCTTGTTATATGTTTGGAAATGCTTTTATGTTCACTATTATTCATAGCTGTGACTTCTATTGTATTTCTTTTACGATGGAACTCGACTAAGCGTTTCTGATCTCTGAAGTGGATGTAGAAGAAATGCACCATTCCATGTTTTATATGTGTGTTGAATGTGTTTACCCAATTCCAGTAATTTAATGTGACAACTATATAGTTCCGAAAACTACCATTTTCCAGTATATTACCAATGTTATTCTGATTCCACTCAAAATTAACTGAAAAAAAAAATATGGAGAAACCCTAACCCTGGATGCCTTCCCCAGAACTTATAACTTAATCTACTTATGGAAAACCAGTTTGCAGTGATTCATCACTTTGTTTTTAACACCATCATCATAATCGAGGTAATAATCAGTTGCATCCTTTAAACACAAACGTAATCTCGATTTTCCATTGATCTCGGGTTCAGGCCAAGATTGATATTTTTTTATATCTTTGCTCTATGACAGTGATGTGACGTAGCAGGTGCATCATGGATATTTTGAACAGTAGTATCTGACCACAAACCAAATGAACTAGCCATCGATATCTAACGTCATTAGACATTTACCGTATCCACACTGACTGATTTGTCGCATTGTATTAGTTCAACAAGAGTCATTAACGAATATGATGAGTTAGGGAAGCAGCATAAATAAAAGAGCTTTTTAAGTTGTTTTGGTAAATACGAATATATTTTCAGCATGCAGCTCTAGTGACATCCAATGGGTTTGCTCAAGCTGCCACAGATATTTTGTCTGTCATGTGTATACACACACCTGCAATTTCCACATCGCCTTTTAAAATCCCAGAGCACTCTAGCCTAGCCACTTTGTTTGAGCTGACCTTTGCGTCTCGTTCTGCGTTTCCCGCTTGTTCAGCCACCCAGGATAATTACGGGTCTCGCGAGGAAATTATACAGGCCCTGCCAGTTAGGCACAAAGTGCTGAATAGCACGAGGACGGGCCCTTGAAATAGCAGCGTAATGGGTGGTTTATGTCGGACGTTAATACACTTAACCATTGTGCGCTGTTCAAAGTCAAATGCCACGGCGAATAATGTCTTCATTGGTGCTCGTCATTCATTTCCTGGGATGTTAGGAACATATATTTACCATGTGCTTTTTGTCCTGGTGTTGGTGTCATCAGAATAATCTGACTCAGTGTTGGAGAGAGAAACACAAAATGTTTGGACAGTGCTATTTTTTTCCCTTGATTAAAAAATGTACATTTAGCAGGTATAAGAAGATATAAAGTCATAAAGCTGAAACGTACAGTAGAGGCTTAACATTATGTAGCAAAGTATTAAACTAATAATTAAACTTTGCAATCTTGGAATCTTCGTAGCCTGCTTTCTTGAAGAGCTTTGCACAGAAGCCTTTTCCTTTAATCCTTTATTTTAAGAACTGTTTGCTCGGTGAGTGATGATTTTATCCAAACGGCCAAATTTGTATTGTATTGGTGCTGGAAAGTGTCTCACCTACTGTAGGTGAAGGTTTTATATAGGATCATATGACGCAGTTTTTCAAAATACATAATGCTTCTCATCTCCCTATACATGCTTCATTTTTTTTGTAAATATGCATACACGTTTATATTTTTATCAGGTAAAAAGAATCACATTTGCTAAATACAGTACAATTCCGCACACTTTTCTGTAGTGTCCGTAACGTTTTTTTTTTTTTTTTTTGTTAAAATCTTTCAATGATCTTAATTTATAATTCAGATGAAATTTGGCCCATTTAGATTTCACATGAAAAGACATAATCGTGAAATATCATTCTAAAATGCAAAATTGTTAAGATATTGCAACATGAATTTGACCTGGTTACGGACACTACAGATTTTTTGACTTTTAAACTTTTACCAAAAAGCTGAATGCTTTAATTTAAGCAACAATTTTTACAGGTCATATCCTTCTTGAAGCGTACCCTAATTTTAGTATCAATGCTTATTAAAAAATGAATAATTTGCAATTTAAGTAATTATAGTTTGAAGCGAGCCAGTATAACGCTGAACAATAGCCATTCATTTTTGGGACACGTATAAAATCATCACTACAAAACAGCTAAAGTTACTCACTCTCTCATCATCATCTATACCACTTAATCCTGTATTCAGGGTCACGGGGGCCTGGAGCCTATCCCAGGAGACTTAGGGCACATGGCAGGGTACAGGGTGCCAATCCATCGCAGGGCACAGACACACACTCACTCACTCATTCACACACTACGGCCAATTAGCCTAACCTACATGTCTTTGGACTGTGGGAGGAAACCCACCAAGCACGGGGAGAACATGCAAACTCCATGAGGAGGGAATCGAGCCTGGCCAGGAATCGAACCCGGACTCTGGCGGTGCAAGGCGACAGTGCTAATCACTACACCACCGTGCCGCCACGGCTAAAGTTAGCGACTTGAAATTTTCGGTTGGATTGTAGTAGTTTCTAGAGCTCAACTAACAATCGCAGCACGATGGCGTAATGGTTAGCACTGTGGCCATGCACCTTCAGGGTTCAGGGTTCAAGTCTGCTTTGAGTCTGCGTATGTGGAGTTTGAATGTTCTCCCTGTGCTGGGTGGGTTTCCTCTGGGTAATCTGGTTTCCTCCGATAGTCCAAAGACATGCAGATTTGGTTAATTGGTGTTCCCAAGTCTATCGTGGTGTGTGTGTGTGTGTGTGTGTGTCCTGCGATGTATTAGCACCCTGTCCAGAGTCTACCCCGTCTAATGCCCTAAGTCTCCTGGGATCGGTTCCAGGCCCTCGCAACCCTGTACACAGCATAAAGTGGTATAGAAGATAAATGGAATGGAACTAACAAGTGCACATTACTAATATCATATAATAGACAAACAAATAATCCCAGTTGACAAAAAAAAAATTCAATATGTAGTAATTTTTTCTTAAAAGTAAACGATCCTGCAGAATCCATGTGTGAAAATAATTATTACACACTTCCTACTTCCATAGTCATCAGGACAGTAATTAGCAGCCAGTTGTTTCTAATGAAATGCACAAGATTAGTTAATCACCGAGAGGTTTGACTGCTTCTATGAGCTTTTTTCAGATTGGTGTTCTGAAGCACTCAGACGTTAGCCTTGACCTCCGAGAAGCTCATGTTACTGCTCATCAGTCTGGGAATGGTTATAATGCCGTCTCTAAACGATATGAAATTCAGCATTCTACAGCAGGAATGTTTGTTCACAAATTCATGATAATTGCCAGTTGTTCCAGTAGTGGGAATCTTAGAGTTAATTTAGTCCAAGGTCAGGCTGTTTAATGCTTAGTGATATGAAGAAAAACCCAAGAGCAACATCGTGTAACCTACAGGCCTTGGTACGCATATACATTTTTTATGTTCATAACAACACAATCAGAAAAGTGAAACTTGGCTATGAATAAGCTACTTCTTAATTAAAATTTTTTATATGGAGTATAAAAAAAAGAAAGTCCTGGAACAAAAATATTTGGACGTGTGGGTCTAAGATAGAGCTGTTTTTCATCATGCACCGCATCATGTTTTGTGAAGACCAAACTCTGTGTGTATCGCCACAAACACCTCATACCATCTGTCAAACATGCTGCAGAAGGGGTGATGATTTGAGCTTGTTTTGCTGCCACAGGACCTTGGGAACTTGCATTCACTGCAATTAACTCCACTGTATACTAGGCTATTTTTGAGACAAATGTGAGGCCATCTGTTTAACAGCTTAAGCTTCGATCGAATTGGTTCATCCAGCAGGACAGAGATTAAAAGCAAACAAACTGACATCTGAATGGTTAAAGGAAAACATGGAGGTGTTGGAACGGCCAAGTTAAAGTTCAGACATCTACAGGGCTGTGCAGAAATGAATGTGAAAATCAATATGCTGAAGGAGTGCTGTATAGAAGAGTGAGAGTGCTGTATAGAAGAGTAAGAGTGCTGTATAGAAGAGTGAGCGTGAGAGTGCTGTATAGAAGAGTGAGCGTGAGAGTGCTGTATAGAAGAGTGAGCGTGAGAGTGCTGTATAGAAGAGTGAGAGTGATGTATAGAAGAGTGAGTGTTGTATAAAAGAGTGAGAGTGTTGTATAGAAGATTGAGTGCTGTATAGAAGAGTGAGAGAGAGAATGTGGTATATAAGAGTGAGAGTGCTGTATAGAAGAGTGAGAGTGCTGAATAGAAGAGTGAGAGTGTTGTATAGAAGATTGAGTGCTATATAGAAGAATGAGTGTTGTATAGAAGAGTGAGAGAGAGAATGTGGTATATAAGAGTGAGAGTGTTGTATAGAAGAGTGAGAGAGAATGTTATATAAGAGTGAGAGTGCTACATAGAAGAGTGAGGATGCTGTATAGGAGAATGAGTGTTGTATAGAGGAGTGAGAATGTTGTATAGGAGAGTGAGAGTGTTGTATAGAAGAGTGAGTGTTGTATAGAAGAGTGAGAGTGTTGTATAGAAGAGGGAGAGTGCTACATAGAAGAGTGAGGATGCTGTATAGGAGAATGAGTGTTGTATAGAGGAGTGAGAATGTTGTATAGGAGAGTGAGAGTGTTGTATAGAAGAGTGAGTGTTGTATAGAAGAGTGAGAGTGTTGTATAGAAGAGGGAGAGTGCTACATAGAAGAGTGAGGATGCTGTATAGGAGAATGAGTGTTGTATAGAGGAGTGAGAATGTTGTATAGGAGAGTGAGAGTGTTGTATAGAAGAGTGAGTGTTGTATAGAAGAGTGAGAGTGTTGTATAGAAGAGGGAGAGTGCTACATAGAAGAGTGAGGATGCTGTATAGGAGAATGAGTGTTGTATAGAGGAGTGAGAATGTTGTATAGGAGAGTGAGAGTGTTGTATAGAAGAGTGAGTGTTGTATAGAAGAGTGAGAGTGTTGTATAGAAGAGGGAGAGTGCTACATAGAAGAGTGAGGATGCTGTATAGGAGAATGAGTGTTGTATAGAGGAGTGAGAATGTTGTATAGGAGAGTGAGAGTGTTGTATAGAAGAGTGAGTGTTGTATAGAAGAGTGAGAGTGTTGTATAGAAGAGGGAGAGTGCTACATAGAAGAGTGAGGATGCTGTATAGGAGAATGAGTGTTGTATAGAGGAGTGAGAATGTTGTATAGGAGAGTGAGAGTGTTGTATAGAAGAGTGAGTGTTGTATAGAAGAGTGAGAGTGTTGTATAGAAGAGGGAGAGTGCTACATAGAAGAGTGAGGATGCTGTATAGGAGAATGAGTGTTGTATAGAGGAGTGAGAATGTTGTATAGGAGAGTGAGAGTGTTGTATAGAAGAGTGAGTGTTGTATAGAAGAGTGAGAGTGAAAGTGTTGTATAGAAGAGTGAGAGTGTTGTATAGAAGAGTGAGAGTGTTGTATAGAAGAGGGAGAGTGCTACATAGAAGATTGAGACTGCAGTATAGAAGAGTGAGAGTTCTGTATAGAAGAGTGAGAGTGCTGTATAGAAGAGTGAGAGTGCTGTATAGAAGAGTGAGAGTGCTGTATAGAAAATTCCCGGTTTGACTTAAACACCCCTAGTAGTTTCAAAATACCAATGTGTGATTTTGATGTGATATGAATAGGACCGTTACAAATCCATGTCATTTGTTTTGCCCTGTAGGTAGTGGG
Source organism: Clarias macrocephalus (assembly GCA_011419295.1). Classification (NCBI taxonomy): domain Eukaryota; kingdom Metazoa; phylum Chordata; class Actinopteri; order Siluriformes; family Clariidae; genus Clarias; species Clarias macrocephalus. The sequence continues at coordinate 426,564 of JAAGKR010000019.1, read as the reverse complement.
AACGCTGTCATCGAAGCGGTTCGAGTGCTGATCGATCACGGCGTCCAGCCTGAACACATCATTCTCCTTAGCCTTTTCTCCACCCCACATGGTAAAAGAACATCAAAGTCATTTAAAAGCATGATGCTTTTAAACACTTAACAGCTATTTCGACATGATCTTTTTTGACTATGCTGACTATTTTGTCATTTCAGGCGTTAGGTCCATAGTTCAAGATTTTCCAGAAATGAGCATCCTGACTACTGAAGTGCATTCTGTAGCTCCAACTCACTTTGGACAGAAATACTTTGGGACAGATTGATTTTTCATTTGGAGCACATAAACAGCCCTTTATGTATTTCTGTCCATTTCTCATGGTGTTTGGAACAGATTTGGGTGAGAAGTGTTTGAAGTGCCTTAGTATATATTGTTTGAAGTGCAGTGCAGGGTTATTTAATGCACTGGTTCTCAGCGCTGAGTCTGTGAAGCATACAGTATAATGTAATATAAAGAAAAATAACGTATTTGCCCCTTTCCTGTATTTAATCCTATTTTTCCGCATATTTGTCACACTAATACAGAATTATAGAGTAAATACAAAATTCTGCTCAAAAAAAGCTGTCCAAACCTATGTAAAAAAGTATTTGCCCCCTAAACCTAGTAACTGCTTGTGTCACTGCAATAAAGTATTTGCGATACCTGGCAATCAGTCTTGCGCATCACTATGAAGGAATTTTGGAACCGCTCTTCTTTGCAGAATTGTTTGAATTCAGCCACACTGATGGGTTTTCAAGCATGAACGGCCTGTTTAAGTCCAGACTTTGACTACTTTCAGATCATTGTCCTGCTGCATAACACAAATACTCTTGAGGTTATGACTTGATGGCCGGTCATTCTCCTTCAGGATTATCTGATAGTGCCAGAATTCGTAGTTCTATCAATTATGCCAAGTCGCAGTCGCCCAGGTCCTGCAAAGGAAACACCATTTAGATGATTGACTGTTAGTATGATTTTTTTTTTTTTTTTTTATGAAATGCTGTGTTGGTTTTACACATCTGGTGTAAAACCAACACAGCATTTGGACTGTGGACTGTCCCGTCAGTCCACAGAATATTTGCCTGAAAGTCTTCTGGATAATCAAGATGTTTGACGCGAATGAGAGACGAGCCTTTGTATTCTTTTATCAAATTCACATTAACTGAGGCAAGTGAAGCCGGCAGTTCTTTAGATGTTGTTCTAAAGAAATGGCTTTGCAACCGTTTCCAGTCTGATACATGTCAGTTACTTTGTTTATCATCTGTTCTTGAATTTCTTCAGATTGTGGGTACGCCCTGGACAGGGGGGGTGCAAATTCATCCCCAGGCAAACACACATATACACGCTCATTCACAGACTGTGGGTAATTTGGAAACGCAAGTTATCCTAATCTGCATGTCTTTGGACTGTAGGAGGAAACTGGAGTACCCAGAGGAAACCCACCAAGCACGGGGGGGAACATGCGAACTCAATGCACACAGACCCGAGGCGGGACTTGAACCCAGAACCTGTAGTTGCAAGGCGACAATGCTAATCACTAACACCTTAACTAGCTGTTTATTATTTATTATAAATTTTGTCCCTTACAGATACATTAGTACATCTCACTGTCTAATAATTTTTTTTTACTTTATCTTTCAACCATGATCAGCTCTGAGAGAAAGTAAAATAATATATATATATTTTTTTTTACTTTTATATCTAGTCTCTGCCTTGATGAGCTGTCTTTAGATAAAAACTTTCGTGTTCCAGGCCATAGCTTTTGATTTCAATTATTTGAATAATTATCTAGGCACAGTGGTGTAGTGATTAGCACTTTGGCCTTGCACCTCCAGGGTTGACAGTTTGATTCCTTCTTCTGTGTGTATGTTCTGCCTGTGCTTGTTAGGTTTCCTCAGATTAGGCTTATTGGCTTTTCCAATTGGCCATACTGTGCCCGTCCACAGTCTACCCCTCCTTGTGCCCTAAGTCCCCTGGGATAGCTCCAGGCTTCCTGTGACCCCATACACAGGATAAGCGGTATAGAGAATGAGTGAGAAAATCATTATCTAACTATTTAATGAGCCCTCATGCCATATGGATGGTAACAAAGTCATGGGAGAGACCATTTGCATCAGGAAAGAACTAGGATAATGGTGACCAGTGAGAAGAACTTCATATTGATTTGCAGTGGCATTTCCCAGTAAAGGGGAAACTGGGATTAAACCAATGGTTCTCAAAGTGGGGGATGGTGAAGCCCAGGGATTTGTGATTTTTATCTTTTTACAATAAATGTAGTGTTTTTACACTAGTGGCATAAGCTGTCCCTTTTCATATAGTTATTAAACTGGAACTTTGAATATGAGTTCAATCCAAACATTTATATATCTCAGAACATGGAAACTTCAGAAATGAAAAGCTCAAACAAATGCCTATAATTTGAGTTTTCAGAGATGTATTATTTTTAAAAACGTCGTTAAGGGGTATGTGGTATTATTTTAAACAGGACCCTTGCTTTACTAAATTCCTTCAAATTGTCTGCCATCTTCAGGAATGCCACAGAAGGTTTGGTTCAAACAGCACATTTATTCATTGTCCCGAATGAAAATGATTTGAAATCTCACCTTTTTTTTCTTTTTTTTTGGTGTGTGTTCGCAGTGACTCAACTGTTCTAATGCATTTGTTACACATATAATGCATAGTAACATTATACCATAAACAGAGTGGCGCAAAAGTCTGGCTCTCTAAACAAAACCTGTCCAAAAAGTCAGAGCAAGAACCCTTCAGCACATGAAAATCCTGGAAAAGCTCTAATTGTCGCCCTCTAACTTTGATTTCTTCCTTGAGGTCAACATGTTCTAATTTTGATAGACCACTGATTATTGATGAACCGGGTATTAGGTCTGGCTCTACTCAATCTTGGATTTGAAATAGAGCTGCACAATGAATGGCACAATAATGTACGGAAGTATGGACCCGTGCATTTATTTAATTGCAAAAGCCTGTAATTGATTACAGGTAATGTAAGTATAGTCAATAATTTAAGTTTTTTGTTTGTTTGTTTACACTTGATGAAGGTGATGAAAACACATTGGCAAACATCCTCTTAATGAGATTGTTTGTGCCATTATTTGGTGTTAACCTGCATTAATATGTTTGAATAATAATATTATTTTTAATAGTTAGACAGTTTAAATCGCAATGTGATGCGCAAATCAAATTGTGCAGATGAAAAGGAGACTAAAAAAAAAAACCAAATGATACAGGTTAAACTGCCTACGAGTTCAGACTTCTGGTCCACCCTGTATGTTCATGAGGATAAATTAAGGTTTCAAAAAGAGGAAAGTTACAAGGAACATTACATCAAAATAATGACATAAGGATCATGTGACATAAAAACAGTTAGCCATTATGATGTGTGAAAATAATACACATTTCCATAATACCATGAAAATGACAGGAAATTAATATGGAACATAGTCAGAGTTACCTAAAGTTAGAGTGGCACTCATGGCTTCAGAATACAGTACAAAATTATTTGTGTTTATTCAAAGGAATGACGAGAAGCACAAGTCAGCTGCAGGAACCACACATTTGTAACTAGTTCTGCATTCGTCTGCAGTGCTGCACTCTTTCCTGCTCTTGGCAGATTCAATGATTCCCCTGATAAGTCTCATAAGCCAGATCAGGTTAAATCTTATTTTGATTGAAGCAAAATATGTGGAGCCGGAACAGAGAACACAGAGTCAGACTAGTGCTTCTAATTAGTTTCACACCATGTTTACGAAACCATAAATTGGCTGCATGAAGTTGCATTTAAAGAAATACCCATAATGGAAAAAATACATTTATAATACATCATAAAAAAAGAAGAGTTTAAATATTTAAATAAAAAGTACTATTCACTGAACCACAGTGATTTTTTCTTACAGGAGAGTCTTTACAGTCTTTGATGAATATTTAAGGCCTGAAGAGACATCACACTTGCAGGACAATTAGTAAAACTTGGATAAAGTGACCACAGGGATGGCAAATACGTTCTTTCCTGCAGCTATTTGTCAATGCACTGATCCCAGCTGCCGCAGATCACGCCGCAAACACTTTCGAATGAATCCATTAGCTGAAATGTAAAAGAATACGAGATGCTAGATCATTAAACTCATTGTTATTTTACACACCGGGGACAAAGCAAATCCAAGCCCCGAGAAACATTCTTTGATTGTCCTTGGAAAGTCTTTAAGAGGATGGAGGCGCTCACGATGATGATAATCCATAACATACCAGGTAAAACATAAAGAAAGTAAGAAAGAAAGAAGGGGGGAAAAAAACAGGATAAGCCACTTCCTCCAACAATTTTACTCTTTGCAGAGATGCTTTTCTGGAATCTTCCGATGTCTGGAATGCTGTCTTTTCATCCAAGATTTGGTGTTTAGGTGTTTTTACAGTGCAGGCCTGAAGCAGCAGAAAGTGCTGCTCTGGTAAATATAAAACAAAACACAAGTCAGCAAATATATTCTATATGTCTAGTATTAAATAAACAACACAAGAGTCTATACTTACCAAGAAGTGTAGCTCAACCAAATACTATTCAATATTCAATCTGACTGAAGGGTCGTTCCCTACTTCCCCATCTGCAAATAAAGAGATTAGTAATGAGAACTCAAACATAGTCTCTTCTAATTTTGCCAAACAAAAAATAGACAATGATAATATACAGTACAGCTGTTATAGCTAGAGCATCACAAATAACCCTGTTTGTCTCAAGTACAGACAACAACTAAGGAGATTGCTGAAATGACTGGAATTGGGGTAAGAACTACATGAAGCTTTATTAAAAGCATTGTTTCATCAATCTTATGCAGTCCCATAACATTTGTTGTTGTCCAGAGTGGCATTAATGTTATTAAAAGCTAGAAAGATAGCAATGAACCGTCAGCTTCACAGAGGAAATGTGATCGGAAAAACTAGAGTGAGTGTGGATCAAAAATCACGAGCAATTGTTGAAGCTGCATCTTGAAAAATAACAGCTATGTTTAAAGAGAGTTTCCACACAACCACACGCACACACAAAATATGACAAGAACTCAAAACAGCTAAACAGCTGTGTGGCCATAAAACAGACTTGTTATTGAGCCTAATTTAAAATAATAAAAAATAAAAAAAACATTTTGCTATGGAGCATAAATATTGGATTTGGAGCAATGGAAAAAGGTCATGTGATTGGATGGGTTCAGACTGACCCTATGCCAGAGGGAAGGGCTCATCAGACATCAGAGTAAGACAGGAAGAGCATGAAGTGATACACTCATAATGTATAGTGCCTCTGGAGGCAGTGTCATGATCTGAAGTTGTTTCAGGTTGTCAGGTCTAGGCTCAGCAATGTTATGTGCTAATAAAATGAAGTCAGCTGATGACCTGAATGTACCGAAGGACCAGGTTATCACATCTATGCATTTTTCTTTCCCTGATGACACTGTCGCATTCCAGAACAGATTCATCGATTTATTGGCCTTAAATTGTCCAAGAGTGGTTCTGAGAGCATGAGAAATTATATGCACACATGAATTTGCCACCACTGAAAGTCTTCGTGATGTGCTGGAGAACACTTAATGGAGTTGTTCGAATCTACTGTCACCAATACAAGATTTTAAGCGGAACACAATAATGCAACTCTGGACAAAAACAAATATTATGGGACTGCATAAGATTGATGAAACAATGCCATGGTGAATGTGCACCGTAATCAATGGTAAAGTCAGTCCAACAAAATATCAGCATGCTCAATTGGTGTTGTTGTTAGACTAATGAACATTAAAGTGCTAGCTTGACTTTGATATTCACCTTTCAGAACTACAACTCAGTCATATACAATAAAGAAATTATTTGGATATCCAAAGACGATCAAAACCATGAAAAAAGTATTCACATTCAAGAAGATGTCAGAGGAAACGTCTACGAAAACAAAATGCAGGTATTTGTGATTTTGTGATCACACTGCCACTTAAATTAGCTGGAATGGAGCAGAGGTTGTTCTTTTACCTCTATTATCATCTTACCTGTGCTCTCCTCATCTGATCCATCTTCGCACCACCTCCTCTCATTGGCCAGTAAGGGGTTTCGACATTCGCTAAGTGTCCGCAGAGGGAAGTAGTGGCCGTCACCTAGGCTAAAGACCACAAAGAACACTGATTACATTTACACACAGCAATCTGAAAGCTAGGATACAATAATTACATCATCAATTTAAATACCCTTGCATGCATAAAATACAAAATGAGTTACTGGAGTTTACTAACCTGGTGAAGACTGGGAAAAACCAGAGCTTTTTGTCTTCCCCAAAGACCTGCAGTAGGTTCTTGCGGAAACCGACATTAAAGCCGTTCTTGTCAGGACCATTTTGAAACACGGGAGCCGAGAAAGCCTCTGAAAAACATTATGTACTTGAACTTGTTGTACTTGTTGAACATTCAATTCCAGATTTAGCAACACCTTTTATGTTATAATAGCCTCTAATGTCCTGGAAAGTCTCAACTAGATTCAAAGGTATGAGTAAGGGGAGGCTCTGATGTCAAGCAAGGAGGTCTAGTGCACAAAGTTCCAAACCATGTGTTCATGGACCTTGCTTTGTGCCAGAATGTAATAAAGTGATACAGTCAGTCTGTCATTCATTGATTCAGTCTGTCAGTCAGTCAGTCAGTCTGTCATTCATTCAGTCTAAGTCAGTCTGTCATTCATTCAGTCTAAGTCAGTCTGTCATTCAGTCAGTCTAAGTCAGTCTGTCATTCAGTCAGTCTAAGTCAGTCTGTCATTCAGTCAGTCTCAGTCAGTCTGTCATTCAGTCAGTCTCTCAGTCAGTATCTCATTCAGTCAGTCTCTCAGTCAGTATCTCATTCAGTCAGTCTCTCAGTCAGTATCTCATTCAGTCATTCAGTCTCTCATTCAGTCATACATTCAGTCACTTAGTCACTCAGTCAATCAAACACACAATCATACAGTTAGTCAGTCAGTCAATTCAGTACATTACAGTCAGTCATACATTTAAATACATTAAAAAATCTGTTAAATGAAAAAAAAATATATATATATATATATAATTATTTTTATCATCAACAATGATTGCTTAGGGTATTGGAGCACAAAATTGTATTAACAAAAATTAATTATTATAGTTTCAATAAATTAACTACAGTACAGACCAAAAGTTTGGACACACCTTCTGATTCAAAGAGTTTTCTTTATTGTGTTCTTTATTGTGTTCTTTAGCCCAAACAAGTCTCTTCTGCTTGTTGCCTGTCCTTAGCAGTGGTTTCCTAGCAGATATTCTACCATGAAGGCCTGATTCACACAGTCTCCTCTTAACAGTGGTTCTAGAGATGTGTCTGCTGCTAGAATTGACCTGCTCTCTGATCTGAGCTGTTGTTAACCTGCGATTTCTGAGGCTGGTGACTTGGATGAACTTATCCTCTTAGTCTTCCTTTCCTGGGGCGGTCCGCATGTGAGCCAGTCTCTTTGTAGCGCTTGATGGTTTTTGTGACTGCACTTGGGGACACTTTCAAAGTTTTCCCAATTTTTCGGACTGACTGACCTTCATTTCTTAAAGTAATGATGGCCACTCGTTTTTTTTCTTCACTTAGCCGCTTTTTTCTTGCCATAATACAAATTCAAACTCTTTGAATGAGAAGGTGTGTCCAAACTTTTGCTCTGTACTGTATATTACTCAAATAAGCAGTGTTAGACCTGAAGACCAGTTTTTGAATGCCAGTAGTGCTTTCTGCATATAGCATTACTATAAGTAAATAAAAGAGCAGAGCAATCATACCCAGTGTGGATCTGTTCTTAGCCACCAACCAGCAATGGTAGCCGAAGAGGAACATGAGGCTCACGAAGAACATGACGGCCACAAACAAAAGGAAAAGGACATGGAACTTAGCATGGCCGTTTGGAAGCTCACCCTAAAAAACAAACAGGCAATGTAAAATTCAATCTTTTACCTGATAAATAAAAGGGGGGGGGTTTCAAATATTTATTCATGATGAATGATATGCAAAGAGAACCATGCACACTGTTACAGGAAAACAATCAATCCCGGGGTAGTGGTATACATCCCAGTGCAGGAGCTTGTCAACTATCACCTTGTTTTTATTAATTAAAGAACAACAAATTCAACTTTGAGTCTGGAGTTGCAGTTGATGCTATTGAGCAAAGACTTTAGTTCCTGTAACCACTAAAACAGCTACAAAAAGTATCAATGGCTTCACCCACTTCTCTTTTTCCTCTCAGAAGCAACAAGGCTTTATTTTATAGTGAAAACGCCCTATAAGTTACAGTGTAAAGTTGCACTGAGACTGAAGCCTTCTTTTTAAAAAGTGCTAAATAAGCATTGGACCATATGAACAATTACAAGCATAGCATTCATAGCATGCTTTAATAATTAGAACAAGCCTGTTAATAAAATCCTTTGACTTGAATTAGAAGAGGAATTACTGTCAGAGCTGCTACTCTAAAAATCTAGGGAACGGTTTCTGATCAGTTTTGGGAACTAAACAGTATCAAATTTCATATTTGACTTGGCCAACAAGTGAACAGGTGGAGACAAAGGTCAATTTGTTGTAGAAGGTTATGATGACACTCACCATCCAGAACTTGAGGAAATACTGGAACACGGTTGATGCAATGAAGACACAGTAGAGCATGGAGTAAGATAGGAAGAGGAGGAAGAACTTGTAGTTTGAGAATCCGACACAGTTGTTCACCCTGAGTGAAGAACAAAATCAGACATGGCCAATTTTGGTTTCCTTTAAAAATGTAAGATGTTGAAATCATACTTAACATTTCAAAACTAAACTTTATTGCATTCATAGCATAAATTTAATAAAAACTGATGGGGTATGCAGTTTAGAAAAATAATAAACACTGGGGTGGTGTGACGCAACCCAAAACCCAAGAGAATTAGTAGCAGCTATAAACAGTCATCAACTAAGCATTCTCACATTTTTTCTTATACAGTACTTTGCAAAAGTCTTACGACATCCCTCATTTATTCATATTACACTAAATGAAATGAGGTAAAATAAATAAATGAGTGCAAATGTTTTACTGTTACCCGCTGCGAAGTGTTTTAGAAACAACTTTGCATATTGCAAATTTGACGTCTTGGTAATATTCCCAAACTGGCAACAGCATGTCGATGTGGCTGTCAACTCATGTATTTTGCATCTTCACAACAGTAACGGTTTATATGATCAGCCAGTTGAGACACAACCGTTCTGTAGAAATTATGTGATTATTTGCTGATTTCATCGATCGGAGCACCTTACATACAGTCATATGAAAAAGTGTGTAGACCGTACTTCAATTCTAAAGTTTCAGAAATCAGCGCCTACATCGCAATTGTATGTTCCTCATCAAACGTTCTTACCAAAATAAAGAAATTAAAGACTACAACAAATATGTAGCCATTTTTTCTCAAAAAGTAAAGCGAAAAAAGGAACTCTCTTCCTACTTCCACAATTATTAAGAGTAATTAGCAGTCAGGTCTTTCTTGCACAAGATTACAAGAAGTCATACTTCAACAAGGTTAGTGATTTGTCAAGACATGTGACTACTCCTGGAAAAGCAGAACTGGTTTGGTCACCATCAGCCATGACCTCATAGAAGCAACCATTGCTGCATAACCTGGGATGGGTTATAAGGCCGTCTCTAAACATTTCGAAATTCATCATCCTATAGTAGGAAGGACTTTTTACAAATGGAATGCCTTTCAGCCACCCTTCCCAAGAATGGACATCTCAGCCAATTTAACCCAAGGTCAGACTGTTAAATATTTAGAGATATAAAGAAATGTCCAAGAGCTACATCAAGTAAACAAATGTAAACACAGTAAATATTTATGTTCATGATACAACAAGTATAGCCTTCATGAAAGGGGCATTAAAATATCAAGCATATTTTAAATTGTCCAAAAGTTGGAAACAATCTTTTTAGGATATATTAGGTCATTATGAACAGCTCAAAAACTAAGCACAGCATATGACCACAAACACCCCATATCAGCTATCAGGCAAGGTGGTGGAGCGGTGAAGAATTGGGCTTTTAGATGCTCTGTTGGAAACAAGAGAGCTGTGCATATATAAATGCCTTAATCAAAGAAATTAAGTAATGTTCTAAAGCACAGTTAAAAATTCTCCAAAATAATGTGAGAACCTGATAAACTCCCATCAACACATTTTCATCAAGTTATTGGTACTAAACTTAGTTCTACATGGGTGTACTTATTTTTCCCATCTTTATTTTTCCACCTGCGGTTATTTACTTGTATAACACCCCAAATGTATTCCTCTGTTCTTTAACTCACCATGGACAGTGATGATCCATTTTCAGGACACATCTAGAACAAGTAAAAGAAAATACTGTGAATGTAAACGAGATCAGAATCAAGATATCAGCTCTGGAGTGTGTGTCTGATAAACACCTTCTAATTATTACACAAGTCTTGATTACTGGATCATCGAATGACTGGATTATCATTCCAGTCATTAAGATAAAATGTTGCAAAACGGAAAGGGAAACTTACGTTTCACAGACTGAACAGTGGTGACAGCGGTCTGGCTTTAGTAGTTGACAGTAATCGCAGAACCTGATAGCTAAAACACACAAATGAAAAGAAATCAGTCAACCTCTGAAAAAGTTGTGAACTTATTTAATGCCTTTTTAAACACCAAACAAGCCAGGAGACAGTGTAGTATAGACTGCTATAACTAATAGAAACACACCATTATACAGCGATGTTATGCACAGGTTAGTCAAAAGAGCAAAAAAAAAAATCATAATAATAATAAAACATCTATGAAAGACACTTTGTCTACTCCAATATTCTTGATGAAATGTATAAATGTATTATTAAAACAGACATGCACATTTTTATAGATTTTTAACTGTTCAAAGCTTTGACAAAAGATGATATAAGGACGTCTACCTCCTGACTGAGCTCGAGTGAAGATGGGGAGCTTGTTAGCTATGTCAATCAAAATCTGCTTCTGAACATCCGGCCTCTCCTCCATCTCATACCGCTCTTTGTCCCTGTAGGAGAGGTGGAACTGGTGACAGAAAAAAATAAATGCATAAATGTACACGAATGCTGAACACTGGAAGCACAGGATATCAAGTCAATCAAATAAAAAAACCAAGCACATCTATGATGCTAACCTTTTTGTCCGGCGAGGCGGCCGGGGTGAAGATGGCCTTCCAGTAGGTCCAACAGAACATTACAAAGCATACGTGGAAGACCAAAAGGTAAGCAGCTGCAGAGGAACACAGTTCATATTTTGTTATTACAACAACAGCAGACATCAATAAAACTAGTGTCAAGTTGTTGGATCGCCTGGTCCATTTCAAAGGGAGCAGCCAAAATACCAACAAAAACCGTGAGAATGTCTTGACTCAAAGTAATTCAAACACAAAATGAGACATGGACTGAAAGAATCATGCAGAAGAGCTTGACTACTTGGACTTACCCTTTTCCAATGAATTCTGGAGAGTAACTGCAACACAAATAAACATTTGTTTAATTAACATAAACTTTGCTAAATAATAAACTAAACAGTATTTGATGAAGAAATACACCAGATGGACAAAAGTAAATGACAAAACTGTCATTTAAATTACAAAATGACAAAACTGTCCATCTTCAGGTGTTTCAATCATGCCACTTATACCCAGTAAAGGTCAATCTTAATGCTTCAGGATACCAAGACATCTTGGACAATACATTCCTTCCAACTTTGTGGCAACAGTTTTGGCCCTTTTCTCTTCCAACATGACTGCACCCCAGTGCACAAAGCAAGCCATGGGTTGATGAGTTCGGTGTGAAAGAACTTGACTGGCCCACACAGATCCCTGACCTCAACCCCATCGAGCACCTTTGGGATAAACTTGAACGGAGATTTTTGTTCTCGCCAGGCTTTCTCATCCGACATCAGTGCCATAAACGCTCTACAGAATGAATGGGCAGGAATTACCAAAGAAACTCTCCAAAATCTTGTGGACAGCCTTCCAAGATGAGTGAAAGCTGTTATAGCTTTAAAAGGAGGACCAACTCCATACTGAAGTGTATGTATTGGGATACAGTGTCATGGCAAGTTTGGTTAAATTCTTTTGTCCATATAGTGTAGAAGAATGAGATACTGTTTGGTTACACCTCAAATCCACTGTTACACAGCATGACATGTCGTAAACATAGAGTAAATATAATCTAAACAGAATTTTCATTGTTTTTTTTTAACTTAACTGATTTAAGTTAGATAAATCACTAGATCGGGGTCAGACATCACTTCCTTACTGTAAATGTCAACAAAGCTACCGTCATATCAGGCTAGCAGAGGTTAGCTCGCTAAATTAGAAACAGGACAAAAACAAGGATACTTACAGAAACAAAGCTCAAACACGTAAGCGTAATAAGACCACAGGACCACGGCTGAGATAATGACAACCGGTATCCAAGAAAATATTCTCTGACAGCATCTCAGTCCTCTCGACAGAGCCATAGTCAAATCAATACAGAGAATATCCTGTTCTCCGGGATCGACTGCTCAGCCTGACCGGAAGCAGTTCTGCGCTCTGCTGATCGAGACTGTGACAAGTAAATAGAGCTAAGCTTTAATTTCCTAGGTAGGTAGTTCACTATTATCTAACAATAATACATCTCATTTTATAAAAAAATTTCAAAGAACCGTTTGACAGTAAACATTTAGCTAAACATATCTAGTCATATAAATTGCTATACGATATACAGTCAGATATACAATATATCACTATAAAGATACTTGAATAAAGATACTTTATTGATCCTGAAGGAAACTCCAGATATCCAGCAGCAATAGAGACAGTAACACAGAGACAGGTTATAGATGTGAATACAAACTTTATACTTTACATGTAGTTAGAGCTGACCAAAGGTTAGTGCAATGCAAAGAACAAAAAGCTACAAGACACATATAAATAATGTAAATAAAGCATATAAATCATAAGTTTTTAAAAAGTGAACTAATAAGTGAAAGTTAACTGCAGTTCAACCTTGATGTGCAAATGTTATGTGTGGCAAATTGTCAACAGTGCAAATAGTATTAATTGTGCAAAGAAACTTAGTAATTGTTCGTAATCCTGTAAGTCATGAATGTTATATCCAGTTTTAAAATGTATAACTTTCGAATAAGGAAACAGTAATTACAAAGTTTTTTTTGTAAAAAAAAAAAAAAAAACTTATATTATTCTTGATTCCCCATGTATGATTTTTAAAGAAATATTTCATGTTATGAATAAAATTAAAATAACATTTTAATGTATGATTTTGAAACTGTCAATATTTCTTTTCTAGCTTCATAAAAAATGCTTTAAGCACCTTTGTTTTGACCCATCCATTATGCTGTACACATTTCAAACAATAGGTGTCGCTATACATCTACTGATAAAAATAAGACCCTTCACTCGTTAAATGAGCAGTGGCATTAAAAATATCATAGCATTAAGCATAGATTTACCCAAGCATTTTATAGCGGATGGCAGCACGGAGAGAGAGAGAGAGAGAGAGAGAGGACAGTGGCCTCACACCTCCAGGGTTGAGTGTTAGATTTTCGGGTTAGTCTGTATGCGTAGAGTTCTCATGATCTTTCCGGACTTGATGTACTCCGGTTTCCCCCACAGTCCAAAAACATGCAGATTAGGTTAATTGGCGTTTCCAAACTGCCCACAGTATGTTTGTGTGCCCTGCAATGAATTGGCACCCTGTCCAGGATGTACCCAGCCTTGTAGCCAAAGTCTCCTTGGCTAGGCTCCTGTACAGGATAAGTGGTATATAAAATGAGTGAATAAATTCCTGTTTTCTACTAAAAGCAGAAACAAGTGATAGAGTAAGAACTAAGCTTCCTATCATAGAATGAATATTATAAGGGAGTTAGATTAATATAGTAGGTAGAAGCATGAATGTAACAGTGAATTACAATCCCAAGATTGTTTCTTGGTGTGGGCCACAGCATTTTTATTCTATTTCCTCTAGAAAAGCCAGCGTGTACTGTATAATACGGTGTGGATAGAAGCATTTGATAAAACTTACTTAAGTAAAAAGGGATTTATGTCCAGATCATATTGCATTAATTCATTAAAATTCCTTAATATGTTACACAGAACTGTACAGTTGACGTCAATAGTTTACATAAATTCATGCTAAAGAAATCCAATCGTTTTTTCATAACTTCACATATTTCATGTTACAGTATATTTCTTGTTGCAGGTCAGTTAGGGCTTTGTTCAGATTAGAGTTCATTTGAAAAGTTGAAAGCGCAGATTTATTTCAGATTTAATTCACAATAGTTTACATACACCAAGTTGATTGTCTCTTTAAATTGTATAAAGGAAACCGAGGCAGTGACATAAACGCTTCTTAGTGACCATTTGCTGTAATTAGGAGTTAAGTGGCAGTGTCAAAGGGCTTACTGATAGAAACAGTGCATTTCTTGCCCATCATATTATGGAAAATCACAACAATTCAGTCAAGATCTCAGGAAAGGTTGTGTAATTATGGATCTTCACAAGTCTAGTTCCTCTATATGAACAATTTCCAAACAATCAGAGATACCACAAGCATCTGAACCATAAATCTAAAAGTCTTGGACCACAAGGACACTGCATCATTAAAGAAAAATGCTCAAATTAACTCCAATTAATTTGGAGTTCAATTAATTAATTTGGATTCGGTCTGTAACGTCCAATGAATTCAACGACAACAAAAAAGGACCTGGTGAAGGAGTTGCAGGCATCAGTTGAAAGATATGTACCTTATGTACCTCAACCTTAAGAGAGTCCTACATCATTGTGGACTGAAATGCTGTCATGCAATGAAGAAGCGCTTGTTCTAAGACTGGCATAAAAAGCCAGACCACCAGCCTTTTGGAAGAATATCCTAAGAACACCATCCTAACTGTGAAGCATGGGGGTGGAAGCATCAAGTTATGGGGTGTTTTGCTGCAAAAGGGACTGCAGCACATTAAAAAAATAGATGGCCTTAAGAAGAAAATGGATTATCTAGTTAAAACTGGTCATTTGGTTACAACTGGACAGTGATCCTAAGCATACCTCTAAAACTGTAACCAAATGACTTAATAAAGCAAAAATATTGGTGTGGCCATCATCCAGAATCCAAAAGAAAGTCATGTGCCATGAGTTACAGCAGTCCTGTCAAATTATCATTCTAATCAGGAGGTCCCCAATTAAAATCTTGTTTAGGGCATGCAGTAGGCTAGATCTACATAGCCTTTGAAACCTAACCCATCCCTGCAGATTTGAACAAAACTCATGGCAAGTCATTTGTATTCATATTTACTAGTACTGTATAAGCTCTTTTTTCAATCTGCAGTATAGTCTGATATTTCTTTGTGCCTAATGGTAAAGTGTGCAGAGGCTTTCTTAGAAGTAGCAAAGCAATTTTCCATTGCACCATTCATCTACTGTCTATACCACTTATCCTTTGTAGGTTTGATGGAGGGCTGCAGACTATCCCAGGGACCTTGGGGCACAAGGCAGGGTACAATCTGAATAAGGTGCCAACCTATTGCAAGGCACAAGCACATACAACCATGAACTCAATCATATACAACAGGCAATGAAATGTATTTAGGATACCCTACATGTTTTAGAACCCCTGGGAAACCTCACAGAGGCACCATGAGCCGCAAAAACAGCCACACGGCACATTGGAATAGATCCTAAAAATATCTAGAACTGTACTGGAAAGATGAATACAGTGCTTTTTAGAGCCTATTGGTCCAAAATCTTGCATAGGTAATCATTCGTTCCCTGTATTAAGAGCATTGTTTTACTAAACTCTATACGTAGGTTTCCTGTAGATGTGGCAGTGATTTTTCATATACTGTATTACTTAAAACTGATACATGCAATGCAGACAAAGAAGCTATGGTTAAAGCTCATGTATAACTGTACAGTAATATCTAAAAAATGCCCTGATGTTGGTCTGGGTTCCTTACAATGCATTGATGGATACAACCACTAAATCTTAGAGGCAGTAAACATTTAGCAAAGTGGTTAGCCTAACATGTTTAAGGTCTTTCACCAGGGAACTATACAGAAGCCATGTTTTATTTTTTCAGTTTTGTGACAATCGAAAAAAGAGCTCCACTATGATGGAACAAGAGTCACATTTTGATACGCAAGTGATGCCGGGATTCTGCTAGCTGCTGAGGTAAGGGAAGACCACAATCTTCTAATTCTACTTCCCCAAGGTAATAAAAAACTTGCAAAAAAAAAAAAAGTCTGATGTCCATTTCTGCTGACCACCCAGCTAGCCATCTTCACCACAGATTGGGATTTCCACACCTCTAGAAACCAGGAATTTGATTGTCAGCCAGTGGTATCCGGAGCCCCCAGGATAGAGCATCTGTGAAAGATCTGCGGTATTATTGCTGCCCTACACAAAGAGAGGATGAATCACAACAGAGGAGGGCCTGTACAAATCATTGCTACAGCATGGTAGGTTGTCTGAATAGGAAAAAAACAAGGTTAATCCTTGAAGCAAATGAACAGGCTGTTCATGCTGAAAAACCCTCCAATGTCGCTGAATTTAAATAATTCTGCAAAGAAGAGTGGGCCAAAATTTCTCCACAGGGATTTGGAATACTCAGTGCTACTGTAGGTATCGCAAACGCTTGATTGCAGTTGTTGCCACCACGGGTCATTAAGTTTGGGGGCAGTTACTTTTTCACATAAGGTCAGGTAGGTTTGGACAGCTTTTTTCAGTGTAGTCTTAAACTTAAAAAAAAAAAAAATCAGGAAGGGGCAAATACTTTTTCACAGCACCACAGGACATTAGTTCACAAGGTACTTCATTTTTTTCTCTCAGTCTAAAGAAATAATTTCCCACTTGTGAGACTCCATGCTAGACACTGCAGCAGCTTTAGGATGTTGTCTATCAGGAATATGAACGGTGACTAATATGTATTAGTGAATACAGACAAAATGACACTTTATCATTAAATAAGTTACAGTCACACAGTAATGACAGTCAGACCTAGCTAGTTCCCATCTCCCTAGCTATCCATAAGTTACTTTCCTTAATAAATCATCTGACTATTTGCTACTTTGTCTGTTAAAGGAAAGAAAGATGGCCTGTCCATCAACCTGTCATCCCTTGCTCTACTACGAAGCACTTGTTTCTATCATAATAGTAACTGAGTCTCGATCAAAATATTTATCCAGTTAAGCATAAACAGCTCATGAAGACATGTCTAGGCAAATCTTTTAGTGAGAGTGATCACACCATGTACGGGTGGAAAAAAAAAAAAAAAAAAAACACACATCCAGCAGGGGCCCCTTGAATGGAAATTGAACGAGTCATGAATTCTGTGGAGAAAAAGGTAAAAGGGACAGGATTAGCGCTAAACCTTTAACATCAGATGCAAATTTTCTTCCAATCTTAAATCTTCCTCCATGTCGCACTAACACCATCCTGTTGTTAATGCACATCTTATGGAACACTTGGTACGTGTTGAAGCCTCAATCTGTTCCTATGATTCTTAAGAGACATATTGCCTATGATACACAACATACTGTATGAGGCTGCAAATCGGTCTGGTTGATGTATATGAATGAATCAGTAAGTGTTTGTGCGTATGAGTGAGGGAAGAACAGCACGCATGAACGTGTGTCTATTTTTGATTGCATTCCCATATTCCAAGCTGTCTGCTCGAGTGGCTCTCTTGTCGTGGTGCCTTGGCAAGAGTTTATGTCCATGACTAGTGTTTTTTAAATCACCCTGGATAGAGTGTAATAGCACTCCCATTTCATTCCCTGTATGCTCAAATGTCTGGATGGAGAATTCATCATCCATGCCACTTTTTGAACTGAAGATGGAATAGATTTTGGAAACTCTGTATTCACCAAGGCCCTTAAGTCACTGAGCTGTGCAGGTGATTAAAAAATATCTTGTTTATATTTATAGTTACTTTCGTCAAGGTGTCTCCTTGTAAGGGGGTTTGACATAATTTTTTTTTTTAACTGGCTAATTAAAATAAAACAGACCAAAGTAACCTTCACTGGCAGGATTTGAAATACAGTGCACAATTATCATAAAGTGAGTAATGGATGAGTCCTAGCATTGTGTTCTGTTCCGGTGAGATTGGGAATTTTGATCATATCTCAGTATCATATAAAAGTAGCATTATACAAATGGTTATATAATTAACACCGCGCTCGTGTTGCGTAGTGATCAGCACGAAAAAAGGAAAACTTCTCCACAGAGCTTGGTATAAAAGATACAGATGATGAAATATACTGTAGATTGTATAGTTTGAGCTGAAGGTCCAAAGAGAAGGGATGCCTTTCTTTCTACCCCATTTCTGCTTATATTCATCCTTAACAGCAGAATAAACAATGGCCGGGTGGGGAGAAATTAAAGACACCTCATCCAACATGTGTGAAAATAAATCCACTACATGGGTGGAGTGAGTGAAATCTTTGACGCCCATGCCACAACATAAGGCAATGCCCCTGATAATAAAGGCCGTAAATTACCGCTGTGGAAGTCGGAGGTTACGTTTACACGCTGGTATTTGTAGGATTACTGGAAATTCTGATTAACACAGCAAAAGCTCTAACAAAAGTTAACAAAAGGTGAATATGTAGATCTTGGAGCCGTAGAAGATCTTGAAGTAGATCTTTGGTGAAATTTTGTTGACCTGGTTTTAACACGGAAATCTTTAAACTGGGCTGAATTTGGAACCTTCAGAACCCACAGCCTTTCAGGCTTTCCCAAACTAAAATGGGTTGCAAACTAGATACCAGTGCTGTAACATAGTAATGAATGACTAATCTGTCTAACACTATTTTCATACGAGAGCTCAAAAGAGAATGCCACTTTCTTGCAGTTTATCATGTCAGTTCACTTTATGCAGCCGTTGAGTGATCTAACTAACTCAGAAATGTTCATATACAAGATCCAGTCACCTTAAACATTTTTCTTCAGCATGTGTTTATAGGACCGCTACAAACATTACAGAACATCATTCACACTTTATTGAAATCTTTTCACACATGGAAACTTTGATTACGCCTCTTTGTCTAAAGTTAGTCTAGTCACTGGAATCCAAAACACCAACTGGAAAACCATATCTAAAAATAAACCATCATGTGTCCTGGAAACAGCGAGAACAAAAGATGAATCCACTCCTTTAAAGCAAGTTCAATGCTCGCTGATCTCACTGATCAGGTTTCTACAAATACGGTCGGTAGCGCTAATACATGTCACTCTGTTGAATGACATGGAAGCAAGGCAACAATGGCGGCTATAGCTCAACCAAGCTGGTGTGAACACTGTCTTGGAAGTCAAAGGAAAGACAGCTGGAAACCCCATCATGCTGGCGGTTTACCGGCTGTTTGCATTTCATTGTCTGCTGATCTCCAGACTCACCAAGTCTGCTTTACCTGTGTTTGGCTTCTGTTTTTTCTTTACCACTTCTTTTCCACAATGTTGATGTTTCCAAGGTGACCCGAGCACCATCATTCAGCAGGTGTTGCGGCATGGATGTGCATAAGGACCTGACGCATAGCCTTTGTGAATAGATTCTGTTATCAGGAACTTTTTTTTAGAAGGCTTTAAAACCTTGTATATCCAAACCACTATAGAAACCGTTGCTTGTAGACAATCAATACACTGTTTTGTTTAGCTTTTTTTTTTTTTTTTTTTTACTCTTTGAACTCTTTGAAGATTTTCCATGTTTTGCCCTTCTATTCACTTTTTCCTTATACTTTGCCTAGTAGAGGGTAAAACTGCAGCAGAGCAGACGTCTGGTAAATTCTGACACCTGCAGCATCTGAGGGGATTTCGAACACCATCTGTGACCCACCTGGCTCTTGAATCAGCAACCTCTCGGGCTAGAGTCCTAAACCACGAAAAAAAACACATCTGGGCCTCATCTGATCATCTGAATCACTGACACTTGTCCACACCCTTATTCCCAAGATACAGCACATTCCAACATATTGCTGTACAAAGAGAGTCTATAGACAAGGACACCCAGAATGCATGGGCTATGATAAATGTCTTTTCTTTTACCGTAATCTGTCATTACATGAATACAGACAAAGTAGCAAAGTAGATTAATATTACATAGAGGTCAAGGCCTCTACTCTCATGATTCTTGGAGCCGGTTAGTTGACAAAGTTCCTGTAGGGAATTGTGAGGTAAAGTGTAATAAACTCATTAGCACTTGATAATACAACTAAGCTGATGCAATGATAAGGATTTGTGGATAAAAGATTGCACTGAAGTCATGAGGGGCAGTTGCTTCCCAAGCCAGGCCTATGTCTGGTGCATTTTTGCTCAAGTGCATCAGGTCTGCTCTCTGCTTGATGATCAGGTTCTGAATAAAACCTTATTTAAAAAAAGAGAATGGCATAAAACAGATACAGGAGCATCATAATATACTGTATATATACATATACTGTACAGAAAATGTGTGTGGTAAGGCTGAGGAATGAGCACCTGAAGACTTTCTGAATGTTCTACCAGGCGCTTAGTACACATCACTCGATGCATAATTCAACAGAAATCTGTTTCAAGCTGTTCTTGGGAATTGCTCTGCTGTGTGTGAACCAGCAGTCACACAGAGAGTGTCTCAATTATAAACCGCAATATTGTTCTCCAGTCTGTTGGAAGAACAATTTTGAGGAAAGAGAGACTGAGTCAACCCAGGAGAAAGACTGAGCTCACGCTAATGTAGCGTTCAGAGAGTCTGGGCAAGAATGTGCAAATGTGTCAAATGCTAGTATGGCTTACACCAATTTATGTCTGCTCCCTTTTTGAACCCAGCACAAAAAAAAAATGCCCTCCAAAGTTAAATGTTTCTAAATAAAAGCCCCGGGCCAAAACATAAGGGGCATATTTTAAACAATTGTATGTTTTTTTAAACATTTGTACATACATTTTAAAGAGGAAGTAATTCTATGTTGCACTTTCCAGCCAGCCGAAGTTTCCATTTTACTTGACAGCTGGCTATGGATCTTATCAGTGGTGAGCACAATATAGTGAGATTTGTTTTTTATGGCAAGCCTGTAACAACCTGCTTGTTTCATTCTTCACTAGTTTGCATTTGGATGTGGTTGGAAGCAACGGACAAGTTTCTACCGTGACACCGTGCAAATCAAGCATGGCACAGAACTGTTAGCAAGAAGTGGGCATGGAAGGAGGATATCGAGCTCAAAAATCAGGCACCAATTCTGCAATCCAAGTCTTGTCAGCCAGCAAGCTGCGAGGGGAAAAGCCAGCCAAAGGTGGCCACACTAAAGAGTTGTAAACCGCAAGAAAAAACGATTGCCTCGGCATTTAAGCCACTTCCCTGGACTGTTAATGTATTTTCGTGTGCTGGGTTAACAAAATAAATGGGCCACGCTGTGGTGTTTAGCTTTCTGTCGAGTTTGACAGACGCAGTAGTAGCCACAGGAGTGCCGGATGGTAGTCAAAGCATTCAATGGCTGACCTCACACACCCCTTTCAAAAATGGTGCAATGGTCATAACGCTTAATATGTACACACGGGCAAACCAAGCTCTTCAATGTGTGCCATAAAATAAAAATCACTACTTCCCTCTTTTTGTTTTAAACATTAACTCAGGAATATCAGGTAAAAACCTTACAAATAAATTCTGTCCTTAAGCCTATCCTATGTGTATTTTGTGGTTGGTGGTTTTGGTCCGTTTGGTCACGGTTTTGGTCCGTTGGATTGTCTTACAGTGTAGGCAGCACAGTGGTGCAGCAGCTACCTCACGGCTCTTGGATTTTGGGTACGATGCCCAGCTCAGGATACAGTTTGTGTGCTGGCTGCATGCTTTTGCACTGGCCAAAAACATCAAGTGGGTGTATTGGTTGACTCTTCGTTGCCCTCAAGGTGTTGAGGGGCTTGTGAGTGTATGTGATCCTGTATAACTTTCTGTACTTGGTGTCTGTGATCTGATTCTGACTCTGGATTTGCTCTTTGCCAACGATGAACAAATGCCACGCGAGAGTCCTTTTCCATTAACCTTACATTCCACTTTAACCCTAGGAATTAGTACAGCTTCCCAGCTAGTCCACCCTACGACTACCTTGATCTTTTGATGATGAACATTTTGTCAGTAATAATAACATACCTCAGCACAGCAGTATTTGTTTCACTTATTATTTTATTACCACCGGACGAACTGCCTTGCTCACAGGATCAGATTACGCCAGCGGTTTCTGATGCCTTATTACAAGGTCCCTGCATCTTCTCAAAGGTCATAGATCGTCTCGAAAGCCAGACCCCTTTCATTTGCTCTAATTATAGTTTAGAATAGTGTGCAGTGTTTACATACTGTGATTTCAACGTGATGTAGTATGGCATCCAGTTACTACGCACTACCATTTCAGACAGACTAATCTTTCAGCACGAGGTTTAGGATAGTACACAGTATGACACAACATCTGTTCTCAGACTGTTTGTATCTCATTAGCTGATTAATGACAACAGTGCAAAGGCTAATTACAGAATCATATTGCAGTCTGAAAGTAACCTAGCTGGATGTAAGTCTTACTACTGGCCAATATAAATCCCAATTTCAGAAGACATTCCTGCTCCCTGCCACCTATTACGACCATCTCATGCTTAACAGCAATCACCAAGGACCGAATTGCTTTACCATATTTTGACCCCGTTTGATTAGCAGCTGATTCTTACCTACAAATGTCTGGGGGTGGTGCCAGATCGGTGTGTTTCATGCTGTTGAAAAGTGTGTTATTCCATGTTGTAATGCACCTCACAGGTCAGGTTTATACAGTAGGTAGAGTTGGATCAGGTCCAGCTTGACCTCTGGCAATTTGTGGTTTCTGGCTCTGTAGCAAGATCTAACCTACGAATGTCATCTTAATTCAACCTCATGATCTCCCCCATGATAAAGCGAGTACTTCTCTGTAATTTGTAACTATTTATGACGTAAAGTTGGCTCTAGGGTGAAGACAAACTTACTAAATACTATGATTAGTTCAAATGATTCCCTTCAAAACTGTTCACCATGACCAAATGTCAAACAGTGTGTTCATCTATACAGCACATATTTATTATACACTGTATTTGAGATTCTCCAGCATAACACTATGCCTGGCTGGGCCACATGATAGGGATTAATTGTAGAGCATCGTCAATGCTGTGACATGACATTTTAGACACGATATGACATTAAACATTGTGTTTGACGTGCTGGTTAATTTATCTTGGACTCTTATGAAAATATAGATATTTTAGATAGCAGTGTAACTTTCATTATGACAACAGATATGGGATTAGTTCTGGGGTTAATTTAATCCTTCGATAAAGGGCAGACGAAATATTGTTTAGACCTACGGGTGAAGGTGCAGATTGCATTTACCCAGTGATATCTCTACTTAAGCATAAGTGGATCCTTTTAACCTAGAGCTAAATTTGTGTATTAGATTAAAGAGAATGAGTGTGCCAGTGGCATGTGTAAATAGTGTGCTTTAAATACAATAACACAAGCTTTAGCAGTGACAGGAACTTTGTTCTACTGTATTTTTCCGCACAGAAGTCATAGCCAAGAAAAATAGCACATAAGCAAACGGCTTCAGAGATGGCAAGGCATGGTGCGATCCTGTGCAAACACCCTCGGCCAAAGCAGACAGCGCAGACTCTGGGCCCTGCACAGCTGCCCGTGCTGCATTTGCATAAGAACTTTCCAGTTGAGGTAGTTTCTTTAAAATTTCTCAGCCTCTCCCATTTTACAAGACCCTTTAAAGTTTCCAGACAGAATTATTAAAGAGCGAAAAAAAAAATGGCTCGTGTCTCATAAGGGCCTGATAAAAGTTACAATGATTAGGACCGCAGTTGCTTGCTGTTGTCTCACTGATTAACTTGCCAGTCACCTCCTCGTCTGGCACAGTGTTCAGAGATGAATTCAGATGGGCACAAGTTCACCAGGCTGCCATGTCACTTCAGGCCAGCCTCATTCGTTCTCCCATAAAATCACATGCTGCTTGTTAAAGGCCTTTTATGTCTAGGCTTCTACCGCTTCACTTTAAATCTGTCGTGTTTAAAGAAAAGGGGAAGAAAAAAAAAGGTTCTCCTATGCTCTGCCTATGTAATGGCTAGCTTTACCCCTCACTGTAACTGAGTAAGTGTTGGCTTGCTGATGGAACAGAGTTGAAATGCTTCTGTGTGAAAGAGACGTGTTTTTGTAATGATGATCTGTAATGATGCAATATAATTAAGAGTCTTGGGGTCAATAACCGTGGCCCAAATAAAATTCAAAGGTGCTATAATTCATAGAAACCACTAGAATAACAATTTAGATACACCCCCCGATCCATGACAGCATAAAAAGAGTGAGTCTACTGAAAAGTACTGAAAGCTTGCTTAAATAACACCAAAAGGAAGGACGACTACGCCTGTTTGGGATCTGATAAACCTCCATATCATCTGCTTTCCAAAGTCAATGTTGTGTCATGTTTGTAACAAAGTGGAGCAGGAAAGACACTCATTCAAGGAGCACACCCATGAGCACAGTTAAATCTCACTTTCTCTTATCCTTCCGAGTTAGGTTGACCTGAGTCCCTTTAGTATGCAACTCTCTTAATGTTATTTGCAGACTAACTATGTGGTGAGAAGCAGCGTAGAGGTGTTCTCCTGCTGAACTTGGTACATGGAAAGCTGAGGCTATCATGCACTTGTCCTTTTGGCTCCTACTATAAGGCAGAACTAATTATCATGAGAGTTCCGTGGGTGATTAATGATATTGATTCAATTTTCCAATCCATGTTTTTTCGGCCTGTTCTCAAACGTTTTCATCAGCATAGTCACGCCCAATTAGAATGATTGTTCACTGCTGGCATCAAAGGCTGACTCTGAAAATGGGAATGAATCTTGCATTTGAACTTGCATACTTGGAAGGACTGAAAAACAAGTTTGATGCCTTATTACCTCCTTTTGTATGTAATCAGAGGGGATGCGAGGAAAATGTTGGCTATTCCAGCAATGTTTTAACATGAGCTTGTTTATAATGAGCACATGGATAAAAGCTTGTCCAACGAGGAAGCTGGATCTCCAAATGATCCAGTGAAAGAAGATGACAGTATGTAAAAAAAATATTAAAAAAATAAAAAGTGTGCATAGATACCAGGCCGGGAAAAAGGTCAGAGCATGATCCCTCTAAATCTGATAACACAATCCCAGATTAAAATGGAAATGTAAAGGTATCTGACAAAACACACTGTAGTGTGACTAAATTAAAACAGCATCCTTCCTAAAATATCAGATATGCAAAGCGTTGAGGTCAGTAGTTATGCATAACTGATGGAAATACATTTTAGTACTGCAAGAGGTATGGTTAGAGATAGTAAAATTACTGCTGTTTATGTATCTAAATATGTGTCCTTACACAAAATAAGTGCAAAATATGAAGTTTAAGGGTTCATTAAGGATGCAGCTAAAATACAGAGTGGTCATGTTTGTTTTAACTATTATTAACTATTTAAGTTATTTCATGCAAAGTTTGATTCCAATTTATTTGAAATAAATATGTATCTTTTAGCACAGTGATGTAGGGGTTCGCACTGTGGGTTGAGGGTATAAATCCCACCTTCAGGTCTGTGTGTATGGAGTTTGCATGTTCTCCCCTTGTTTGGTGGCTTTCCTCTGGGTGTTCCGGTCTCCTCCCACAGTCCAAAGGCATGAAGAGTAGGCTAATTGGTGCTTCTAAATTGAACTTCTTCACCATTTGACAAATTTCCACAAATTACACTCCTGTTAGTGACACCCAGGTGGTAGCCATAGTGTGCATCAAATAGCATTTATTGTAAAAAGCCTCATCCTTGCCTGTATATAAGTTTGTCTATGCAATAATTTTCTTTAACATTTGGAGAAATCTGTATTTAAAACTCTCCCAGTGTATACACAGATCAGCCAGAACATTAATGCCAGAATTGATTATCAGTTGTATGACAGGTTATTATTGTTATTCATTCCAAGGCTCATTTTTGCCAGTGGGAAGCACAGAAAAGCTAATGTATTGTAGCACAACTCACTAAAAACGTCTTTCCTGACTATGAGAGAAAGGCACGAGAACACCCAGTGCACCAAAACCTACCACACGTTGGCCACAGCAGGCAAAGAGCCCATGGTCCACCTCCAGTCTCCTCAGATTCTAATCTGATCGAGCACCGGACAAGCAAGTCCAATTTGTAGATGCCCGACACCGCAACTTGCAGCACCCAAAGGATCCGCTGCCAATGTTCTTGTGCCACGGCATACACCCAGAGGTCTTGTAAATAAACTAAAAATAAAATTGAATGAATTGTGGAGTCATAGCCAGAGCTGCCCATCTGTCCATGCTACACAATATTGGACATAGTGTGAAAAAGGGATGTATTCATCAGCATAAACCAATTGTAAAAAAAAAAAACTAAGAAATGTTTTAAAAAGAAAAAAAATGATTAAAAAGCATGTATTCAGACAAATTAGAATTATTAAAACTTGGGTGAAAAACGTTTCTTGGCAATATTTTGAGATGTCTACAACATCAGGTATTTAGATTTTTGTAATATTGAGGTTTACATTTTACAATTTCCCTTTGGCGAATCATCTTAAATTCCTCAAGGTTCTGAGGCTTCAACACCTTTACGGATCCTCCATACCGTTCCAGTACAGTTCAAGTCAAGGATCTGGCTAGACCATGCAAGGTATTCTTGAGTCATTTTGACTGTATGTTTGGGGTTCTTGACTTGTTGAAATGAGATTAAATGATCCTCTCATACAGTATATCCTGGTACATCATTCCATTCATGTTTTCTTCAGTGGTATGTAATGCCTGAGTACAATTTGCAGAGATACTACAGAACTATATCATGATGTTCCTATCTCTGTACTTCACTGCGGGTATGGTGGCCCTGGGATCATACACACAACCCTTCTGATGCCAAGATGCTCTGAAAGTTTAGGTAAGTCATGATTCAGAGACTTGATCAAGCCCTGATTTGGCCCAAACCCAAACTGCCTTTGTGTTCAAGAGTGCTGTGGCAGAACTAATCTAGCCCCCTCTGCTTTCCATGTAGCCACTGCATTCACTTTCCTGACGTTTTTAAGCCTGCCTGCCTGCCTGCCTGCATGGGAATAATGTGCCAATTCAGACAGTGACATAAGGGAAATCTGTTGTGTCAAATTTTTTGCTCTCATCTCAGACAGAGGAATGTGATCACTTAAATTTTCCTGGACCTGTGCACCAAAGACTTGTCCCTGTGCCAATGGCATCTGATGCAGCATGCTTTTGCCATGCTTAAGACAATGTAATTTGACTTGTGACTTCATCTGTGTCACAGCCGCTTGATTTATAGCACCCTGTTTGCAATGACTCAAATAGCATGAAGTTATGTCTGTGGGCATTATTTCCCTAAGTACCAGTAGCAAGATTACCACACTACTAGTGAAACAACATACACTCTTCGGTGTACCTTATACTTAAAAAGCAAGCATATCCGACCTTCTATATTCTTTATCAGCTAATGAAGGGAACGTCCTGTACAGTCCAAGGTTTTGTCAAGCGAGGATCCCACGGTTCGAGGATCCAGTCTGCTCCTTCAGTGTTCCTGGTTAAATTCTGCTGCTGTCTCACGCTCCAGTCTGAGTGACTGTGGTTCAGGAAGCAAATAATTACAGAACAAATAACCCACCATTCTGGCTGAAATGCATTTAAAACAGGTTGTAAACATTCATAAGATTAAGATCAATTAATTGTGTTTGCAGCATCCACACTACTACATATAAGCCTAAAGAACCGGCTATGTCTTGTTCAGTAACATAGTCAAATATCAACAAACTTAGAACATTAGTGAAATAGTAATTGGTGGCATGCCATCATTAATGTCTTTAACAATTGCAGCAGCAAAAAAAAAAAAAAAAAATCAAGAACAAGTGCACTATCCTCATCATCCTGAATACCTTTCCTCAACTCTTAACCAAGAAGATAATGGGCAAGCGGACAAGTGTGACATAGTGTGGGTCTTTTATAGCTTTCACATGTGAGGTCACAAGGAGACAAAGTGAAGATTTTGCTAATGACAGGGAAATGAGCAATTTTTTTTTTTTTTTTTTTTTTTTTTAGTTCTGATTGAAAGTGCCCTTGTGGTGGATGGAAATAGAAGATGGCTCAATTTTCTACCTGATTTCACATTAATTCTGACATCATGCTGGATGGTAAAATCAGTGCTCACTTTTACAGAACTTTGCTGAATAAGATTCATTAACCCTTTCCATCAGCAATGCAAGAATTAACTAATCATTCATACTTATTATACTAATTTTAATCAGGTTCTTGCATGTCCAGTATAAGCTCTGGACACGATATTTTCCAAAATCTTTTCCAAAAAATTCCCCGAAGCAGCCTATTATAGCATCCTAGTGGAAAAGATGATTGCATTAAAGTGTTTCTTTATATAGCGATAACTAATGGGGAAATTTGCGAAAGGTTAGAGTGAAAGTTCTGGGTAGAAGGCTAAAGGGTTTACGTCAAATTGCACTTGCTGTATGCTGGTTTCTGGAGATGACTTTGAATAACAAGCACCCGTTTTTGCCTCCCATGTATGTCCGAACAGGCTAAAATGGCTTTATCGATTCTGTAATGGCATTTGTGTTCATTTCATCTCCACTGGGTGCTCCACCCTAACTAGAACCAGATGAGTTGTAGCATGTCATACTTGGAGGAGAACCAATCACACATGACAGAACTGGGTGGGTATTTCTATATTTCTGATAAAAATGGGAGAGGAAAGCAAGAAAACATCGCTAAACAGACGTCCAACTTTTTTCTCTCTCTTCTTCATCTTCTTCTTCTTCAGCACAAGGCCTTGCAGTACAGCTGTTTCCTGGATTGCTAGTAATGGAGTGCTAAGCAGTATGAAGGCCTGACTCCTGTGAGATCCATTCTATACTTTTGGGGGTTATCACTGAGCACGGGTGGAGCGCCACACACACGCCCACACACACCCCTACGTACTGTATGTGGAGAAACCTAGAACATGGGTCCGTAGAGCCTATTTTTATCGCAATGGAAACTGCTTGTTTTTAAGCACCATATAAACACTAGAGCAAAAAGACAGACTGTTACTGTACTTTGTGTCAGTATCAAGGAGACAACCTTGTTTGTATCTTTTGTGCTTATCCCTTCAAATTGAATTCTATTTCAATTAGCACATTTCATGCAGGACATGAACGAAAAAAGGAAATATGGAGGGAGAGAGGGAAAAAGGAAGGAAGGAGAGACTGGGTGAATGGCACTATCGCCTCAGTCCTCTAGGGTTGGGGGTTCGAATCAACTCTGGTTTCCTTAACAGTCCAAACAGATGCATTGTAGCCTGCATTGTATGGAGTAAAATCCAATACAGTTTTGTATACTACAAATTAGATTTTTGCTCTTTGATTGGGAAGCCATAAAATGCTCAGGAGAGGCAAATGCTCTAGAAAGCATGTGGCAGTGATGGTTTAGATACCACAACATGTCGCGTGTTGTGTCAGAGCAGCCAAGCACTATAGGAGCTGACCTCCATTCTAAAGCCCTTAAGTCTTTTAACTGCAGTAGGATTTCTCCCTCTGTTATAATGCCCTACATATCCGTGCATAATCTTGGCCTCTTTCTATATGAAATTCAGGGAAATGAAAAGGCAAGGCCTTTGCTCAAATTTTACAGGAAGCCCCAGCTGCTCCATTATAATGCAGATTGCTATAAATCCATATTTTGAACACGGGGTAAATGAGAGCGAGAGAGCGAACAAGTCTTTTCTTAAGTCCGCTTGCTTTAACTTTATGTTCCCCACAGAGGCTACAGACCACAGAAAGTGCTAGACTACTCTCATACTCTGACAGTCAAGACTCCAGCTTATGAATCCAAGCTGCTAACACACCTGTTTTCCATGCTTGGCAGAAATATTATGAAACAATTTTTTGCCCTGAAATCCCTTTAACATATGGGACAGCATTATTTCCACTGATGGTTTTACAGAGAAAAAAAGTGATATGGCGTTATTATAGTTGTGGTTTTTTTGTTCGCCACAAGTTCAGCCACCAGCTAATCCCTTCTGAAAGCTCACTTGCAATAAAGTGCAACCATGCTTTTAACACCGGCCCAGTGTTTAACCGACCAGCATTTCTCCATTTGAAGAGTTATTGCTGCGGTTTTCATTACAAACGTACACTACAGGGATTCGCTGGCTGTAGTATTTAATGTATATTACTATATGTTACGATTAACTACAGTACAAACTTCACACCCATCTCGGTTTGAAAGCTCAATACAGACGAAAAAGGGGGAAAGAAAAACATCAGGCTTGGAAACTATGTTCTCTCACGCTGTTTCTCTTATAGAGTGACAACATGCACGCAAAAAAAAAAAAAAAAAAAAGTGATTCCATCACTTTATTCTACATCATATACAAAAATGGAAAAAAGGAAAATCCAAAAATGGAAAATCATGGAATGTACATTTTTTTCATTTGTACAGTACATACACCGGGGACCCATCTGACTGTCTAAAAATAACTAAAAAGTGAATTTTGCATAATAGGTCTTCTTTTCAGTCAAATTATAATAAAAAATAAATGAGATTCCAGCTTTCCTTTTAACTCAAATCTCATTACACCTGTGTGACTAGCTCCACTGCTCCCTGTTTTGATCTCGGTGCCTTTGACACAGAATCATGGGGCTTAAAAAAGGCACAATTATGCCCTCCTTGAACAGGCTAAATGAAAGGGGCTTGAGAAAAAAGACTTCTTATAGGGCTCAAAAAAATGAGGCCTATGAGAAAAAGGGGATTTATTTTGGAACCCTCTTTGATCGGGAGACACACTGGGCATCTCTCAATAGCACAGCTGAAAAACAACTATGGTTGTAAAATATGGAGAATATACAGTACTGTCTAACTTATATTTTCTTACCCCAGTGCAAGAGCTGCTTGTGTTTGACAAACTCTGTCCCAGACTGATGTGCGTTTAGATTGACAGTTAAATTAGAATCAGAATTAGGTTTTATTCACCAAGTATGTTTACACACACAAGGAATTTGTTTCCGGATGCTTGTGGCTATCAAAGTACAGGCCGACATAAAACACTGTACATTTGGTATAGACAAGGATCTATACACAGTAAGTAAACAACATTCGATAACTGTTCAACAGATATTGGATGTCACAAAAGTAAATATTGCATTTTTTTTTTTTTTTTTTGGTTTTCTGAAGCCTTTTTCTAGTTTTTTTTTTCTGGTTTTGATTAGTTCGATTCAACAGCCACAATTTATTGGAAATGGAAAACTTTCCAAATGTTTACTTCTCAGTTTAATGGTCAGTATAAGAGGTGGATCAGATATCAGAATCAAGACAAGTGGAAAAGAAAGCATTACAGCAATTAAGCCTGGCTCCATTTGGCCCCCTGCATGGGCTACAAAGACATCACGTATCACTGGAGCTCATTTGGGTAGATGGTGACCTTCAATCCACTCCTACGCCGTTCCTCAACCAGCCTGTCAGTCCTGGCACAGGTTCGAAATGTGCGATCACTCTGTTTGCGCTCCAAATTGTAGTCGAGCGTCAGATATAAAGAGCCCACGAGGCCCATTCGCTTTAGCAGGCAATGTCCACTCCGCCAATGCGTCACATGCTCCATGCCGACACTTTCTTTTCTTCCCTTAGATTTTTTATTATTATTATTATTCCCGCTTACAAGTGCTTTGACTTTTGGAGATTTTCACAATTGTTTCTTTCCCTTTCTTCTTTTTTTTTTCTTTTTTTTTTCCATGCACTTTTTTCCCGCCCTCCCCCTTCGGTTATCATAATGCCGTTCTTGTTTTGTTTTGCTGTTTCTCTTTGGCTATTTCTATGGTGACAGTGCACTTCCCAGGAACAATGAAAGCCTGGGGGATTAAGAAGCGCGAACAGTCCTGACTTTTTCATAAATAGGTAGGAGACAGAGGAGTGCTGAATGGGATCAGCAGATGTGATGGGAATGACAGAATTTCGATCATTTGGAGAAACAAAGACCAAAAAAAAAAAAAAAAAAGACATTATGATGGAAGGACAAAAGATCAAGACAATTTTGTCTCATCTGTACCAAAAATGAGATCATCTTATGGGGTGTTGCTTCACTCTTTTGCGCTTTATAATTTACACAAAACTAAAAAGAATTGCTGTTCTGCAGTAAGAACCAATTATATTCAACATAATCAAAGCATTCCGATCATTACCCACATCTGTGAATTTCAGATCTCTCTTTTTTTTTTCTTTTTTTTTTTTTCCCGGACCTATTCTGTCTCTGAGTCCAAGAGTTTATTCCACCTAATTTCAACCCTTACTTCAGAGCGATGGAAGACAAATCCCGTGCTTTGAATTTTTTGGCAGTGACACTTCAATCATTTTGCAGAGCACTTGAAACAAAAAAAGATGAGCCTTTTTCTTTTTCGATGTCATAGCACAGGGTGGGTTATCATTTGCGCAATCATTTTCATGAGAGCAGGGGAGAGCACTTCTCACCTCAATAACATGGTTCATGGGTAGTTACACACACGTGCACGTGCACGCGCACACAAACACACTCGCACACACATTAATGCACACAGAGCCTAACCCCTGGGCCTGCTCTGACAGCCCTACAAGCAAAGATGGGGCAGCAAGCATGAGCGCATTACCATGTGCTCTCTCTCTCTCTCTCTCTCTCTCGGTGCATCGTTGGTAACATATAGTGCAGATGTGTGTGTGATACAAAGGCATCGGTCCAAAAAACAAAGTTAAGCTGTTATACTTATTACACAGTGTATGGCCGAACGTACAGCCGATTTCTCATTTACTCTGGAATCCTCTGCTTAGGAAGTTCTTTGTGGAAGATGGAAGGCTATTCTCATATTGGAACATTTCCATACCAAGGAGTTGAGTTAACAGCGCTCCATTCCTTCGTGCTGTCAGCAAAGCAGGATATCAACACCTGCATGACGGTTTGGACTGAGAAGGGATTATTGGTTTAATTTTAGAGTCGTGTCACTCTCGAAGCACATCCTCTTCATGAAACTGACATCACGAGCGTCTCATGGTAACTGAAAGAAATATTTTGCCTCCCTCACAGCCATCACCTGTCAGTTTAGACAAAGGGGTTAAGAGAACACACGAAAACCTAAGGAGACGGTAAATACCGGGTAAGCAAAGAAGCAAGAACATAACACTCTTTATCCTAGAGGAAGCGAGAAATCTCACTTGCTATGTCCTCCATCATTTTCATACATTCGTGTTAGCCGAATCTCGTGTGTCAGATTCGATGTCTGTTTTATGTCAGTCAGTAAATTCTCTCCGTTCCTATAGCACGCTTTATGCACCTGGGCCAAGTCTGCACTATGGAGGACAGGCCACCCACCCACTATATTCTGGAGGCCACCAACTGCAACAAAAAGATGATACCACTAGAAAAACAAAAACCTATTTATACAGTATGGACTACAATAGCACAATAACACAGAAAAACACCATATACAGACTTTCAAACAGATTTCCATTTTTGGACTCGTTTTGGCAAACGTATAAGGTTGTCTACGACAAAAAGTTCATATGAAAACCACTATAGACACTTCATTTAGAAACTTCCATGTTTTCATAAAAGAAAGCATATAGTTTGAGCTGCATTGTGACAAACCAATCACCTTGCTTCTTTTTACGAGCAAAGTAAAAATTCTTCCCATTCAACACATCAGTTAGTGTTAGCGGTTTAAATGTGTTCACAGGGTTTTTGGAGAATGTTAAATGGTTAGACTGTGTTACTGCCATTGCAATCACCCTAGGAAGAATAAATTACAGGTATGAGTGGCTTACAGTACCGTCCTACAAGTGATGTGTCTGTATGAATGTGTGTCGATGCATTCGCTTTGTTCACTATTACTTAAATGTCAAACAGACACCCATTCAATCAATGCACAAACAGACATTATACGTACAGTATGTGGCATATTCTATGATAGGAAGCTGTCCTCATGCGCTGAACTGCCAGAGGAGGAGGCTGATGATGCTGTGTTTTTTTTTAAATTAAAACTCAATCAACACATTATTGATATTAATGTGCATACTGAAATAACCACTGCATTGCTGATTTATCCATCGTGACAAAACTGTGGGAGATGGAGTTCACACAAAACTCACATTTATATGACTCAAACAATTCTGGCTAAATATTTTGGCATTTTTACTTTTTAACACCCTTGTGCCTCAAGGAAAATATAGGAAATAATTGTATCATTTTGCAACACCTCTTGCCGCTTTTGAAAACCTTGTTTTTCTCATAAAAGCAAAGATTGAGTTATCTCATTTTGCTGTCACTGATAATTTATTGATTTTAGCATCGTGAAATAAAATCATTTTTTCATGCATTTCATGTATTACTCTAAAAAACATCCTTATCTTTCTCGTATCTGTTACTCTACATTCTACTGATTTATGTTTTGGATTTTTTTTCCAGTTGATTTTTTTTTTTCGCTGGAGAAAAAGAATTGGCAAGACGCTAAAAACCATAATAAGATAAGAGGTTATAAGACGTTTGAGCATTGCTCACTGTAAGGCTAGAATTGTATTTTGTCATTGACACATGCTGACTATATGCTAGTGGAAAGCCTGAAAAGTATCCGATAGTTTTTCATTTTTTGACGAAAAATGAGTGGTGAAAAAAAAGGGTTGGGGCATCCTTATCAATCTATCTGGATGCAAAGCTGGTATTTCTGCTTGTATTACCATGACTAATGTTTAAAGTTTTGCTAAATAACAAGAATCAGTCTCCCTCCATGACTCAACAATCTAAGGTGTTTCTTGCTTACATTCTAATTTAGTGCCGTGTGTAATACAGTAGCTGAAAATAGTGTCTCCGAATCCTTATCTGAGTGAGGTGGTTTTAAAGTATGAGATAATATCATATTATGCCACATCACATCACATCACATCACATCACATCACATCACATCACATCACATCACATCACATCACATCACATCACATCACATCACATCACATCACATCATTCCCTTCTGACACATTGTCACTATGCTGTCCAGTTACAGAGAATGACACAGCAGTGATGTATTGTATCAAAGCTAAATTGACCTTATACACCTGGCCACAGATACGCAATCACCTGCTTAATCTGAAACAATGTTTCTCATTATCCAATAGTGAAGGTCATTTAAATCATAGTAAAAGGTCTAGCAAATCCAGGGCCCTTGCGCACATTTGGCCCCTAGGCAGCGGCCTAGACCTGCTTGTGCATTAATCCTCGCCTGCTTACACATCCCTGGGAAAAAAATTTTTTCAGTAAATATGACAGGTTTACTGTGTGCATGGAGTTTGCATCTGTGCAAGGAGTCTGTGTGCATGGAGTTTGCATGTTCTCCCTGTGATTATTGGCTTTCCTCCGGGTACTCCGTTTTCCTCCAACAACTATCATTTCCAAATTGCTAATAGTGTGTGTGTGTGTGTGTGTGTGTGTGTGTGTGTGTGTGTGTGTGTGTGTGTGTGTGTGTGTGTGTGTGTGTGTGTAAAAAATGACTGCGAGAGAAAAAAATTTAAAGGCGTTATTTGAATAGGCCCTCCACCAGCTCAGCGTTTAGCATCCCCCAGGAGTCTGCCTTTTAATTTCATACAGTAGACTGTAGAAACCAGCAACATGTCACGGTCAATATCAAAGCACAGTGAACTCTGTGTTGTTGGCTGTAGAACTGAACACAAAACTCTTTTTATACTCCCATACCCCGAGAAAATAAAGAAACATTGGAGGTTGTTTATTTATAATAGAAATAATCTGACAGCTGTCCCCAAAGTCTTGTGTGCTAAGCGTACTAACCATTTCATATCAAATTGCTTTTTTCCAACAAGAGACAGTTCAGTGCTGAATTTGCTCAAGACTGAGGCTCAAGTGTGGATCGATTCCCACTGTCCATGACTCAGTCTCCAGTTCAGGAGCTCTATTTTATTACTTTTTTTTTTTTTATCAAGTTAACCTGATGAACTTGAAACCAGTAGCTTGTACTGCATGCCAAAGCAGGATTACTCTTCAGGCTAGTAATTTTAAGGAATACAGTAAGTCCCCCATATACGAACGAGTTCCATTCCGAAAACTCTTTGGTCCAATTTGTTCATAAGTCCAACAAACATTGTCCAGGTACCAGCATATAACACAGTCAGTTATACACAGTTTATTACACTTTATTGTTCTTTAGATCTTCATCGCTGCTGCTTTTTGGCTTACATCTGGACATCCTGTGCTTGTACTGCACATGCACAGGATGCATGCTGCACGCACGTGACAATGTATACTGGACATGTGATCTAACTTTTGCGATTGAACATGCGTGAACGTATCTTCGCATCTTTGAAAGTTTGTAACTTGAATGTTCGTATGTAGGGGATTTACTATAATCAGAATGTACCAGGGAATTTGTGGGAAAAAATTAAGGCAATTGGACTGGTGTACTAGGCTGGATGGTTGTAACTTGGCTTGTTTATCTGGCATTTTTATATCATAAAATGTACATCAACAGTACATACTTGTGAAAATATTTGCTTTGAGAGAAAAAAGAGGACAAATACTGGACTGCATCTTATCTGCGTAAAAAAATGAAGAGGCTACTACCTTTCTTCATTAGCTAGCACCGTTATCATTAGCCAACTAGCTTGCTATTACCACAAACATAGCCTTTGTTAGCTCTTAAAAGTCAAAAATAGGCCAGGAGCTATATGTAGCTGCATAAAGTGTTGATTTTTTGGGGGGATTGGATAAGACGAGCTGGCGTTTTGTCCCCCAGGCATATACAGTATGAACGTTGTGTGGCTATGAATCTGTCACCAATTTACTGGTATATAAGTAATTCAAGATTCAAATGAATGATACCGATCTGGTGGTAGTGTTAGTATTGCGGCAGTAAACGATAAATTGTTAAAAACTATAACGTCACCTTTAAATTTACTAACATTTTTAGAAGAATAATACAGTACATGCTAGAACACTTAGTTAAACTTACCAAGATCTTTTTGTGTGTTAATTACTACACTTTTCTTAAGTCAGTTCCACTTGGATATTTTTTCACTGTTGGTCATGGCTTGAAAAGCGAGTGGCAAACAGGGTCAGTGCTAATTTTGATTATAACCTTTGAGCTGGACGTGTCACGTCCAATAACAGGATGGCGTTTATCAATCCTACTGACATATACTATTCCTTCTCCTGCAGTCATTTTCGTTTGTACAGTACATGCCTGCTATATTTCTTAATTAATCTAGTTGGTTTTATTTCCCAAAATCGAAATTAATGTATTTAAACCACTATGATCCTGGCCAAGATAAATCAGTTAGCAGTCAAAGATGAATGAATGAAAGAGAATGAAAGAATATGATATATGCACAACGTGCAGACAAGAAAGGAGAAAAAACACTGTACTTGAATTTGAACTTTCTGACCATCATTCATTTATGTTGGATAACCACTTTTAACTATTCTAGGTCATATTAAATCCAGAGGCTGGACATGAGATTGGATTATACCCTGGATAAAATATCAGGTCACTGGAGTGCCCAATGTACACACACACAATCACACACTCTTTTATATCCAGGGTAGCCTGTCCAATCCTGTGTTTGTGTTGTATAACTCATGACCAACATATCCTAAAATGTCCATTGTATACGTTAATGAAGTAGGGATGAAAAGGGACACAAGGAGCACATGTTCCAGCAGATTTGATTTGAGGTTTTTGCTAGGACGTGTCCTTTTGGAGCACAGTTCTGAGTGCCCCGATATAGTCATATATAGTAAAAGCACAAGTTTTAGTACATCAGCCAAATCAAATATTCCTTATAATTATAGTTTTTGGCCCTTCAGGACAACTGCTGTCCACTCCTGCTATATCTGTCTGATCTTTTCCCATCCATCTGTATTGTTTGCTTGGCCACGTAGCAACAGTCAGATCTGATCTGGAAGATTCCAGAAGGAGCAGCAGTTGTGAATGGAGAGCTGATGGACAGATTATATTCATCTGTCTGAGCCCAGTCTGTTGCACAGTTTTCCAAGTCTCCTTCACCAATCACCCGTCCAGCAGTCCGCGGCTAGCGCAGTGTTAGCGCAGTGCTCTCCTGAAAGGACCAGACATTCCTCATTTACTCACCAGGAGCAAATGAGGCAGAGCACTACAGCGTCAGAGCTAGCCACGGGATAACAGGGACCAGCTTTAGACAACTGACAGCCTTGAAACGTATCCATGGGACTAGAAAGTAGGACGTGGCCAGTTTATTGTCTTTGTTTTGAAAGAAGCACATTTAGATGTTGAGTTTTGCATAGGACAAGTGCTGCTATTTTTTTCCCCCACATCTGTGAATTCAGACTGATGAAGCCATCAGTAGAAAATGAAATCATAACAATAAGACTATTTTGATCAGCTTTACTGATTCTTACTGGAAATGTGCTGTCTCTGTTTGTCCTGCTAGGTGACCACCCTTATTACGGTAAAACGTCCTGCTCCTGAAATTTTTTTTTTTTTTTTTTTTTTCTGGGGGTCTCATGACTTCTACATGATGCTAATTGAAAGCATAATTTAACATTTATAGCAAATAACAACTGACCTTTACTCAACAAAACAACTCGTAGCTGAGATTTTTCGCACTCAGTTTTCAGTAATTGACAGGTAAAAACAAGCACACGCATTTCAGGGTGTTTAACAGGCTAGTGAAAGCTAAAACCTTCATTCCTAAAAAAAAAAAAAAAAAAAAAATTTAATGACTTTCTTGTGGCTGTGCTACTAATACACACGTGAGTATTGCAGAAAATTCATGTTTAATTTGTTCTGTCTGCTCTGTTTTCTTTGAATGATTTAGGGCCCATGGGTATGGGCTGAAATTTCAAACACAAGTTCCTTTTTTATTTGACAAGTTCAAAGTTAACTTTCAAGTCAGATATACTTTATATAAATACCAGCAAGTTCCCATGGCAACCTAACAGTAACACTGCATATTTTCCCAATTATCAGTCTATGTATTTTATTATATTGGGTCTAAAAGAATAATATTTCTAACAACCCTAACCGTTACATCATAAAATCCTTTTACATCAACGGTTTTTAAAAATTAGCGTTCTCTCATCTTCAGCTTCTTTCCAATTCCAGTGTGCTGTATGTTCAAGTTGGAAATTTTTGCCATCAAAATCTACTAAAATCAATCCCTGATGGAATTATTGGATTGTACATCAGAAAACTATCATTACCGTAACACACTGCCAGGAAAACTCCAGCTTATCATTCATCATTATGTGATTTTACAGTGGTGTTAAACCAGTGACATATTCAATTTCACTTTTTTATTCAGTGCTTTTAACAATGGACATTGTCGCAACGCAACTTTACAGAAATCTGGATATAGATTTAGGTTTGGATCCTTGATGACCAAGCCAGAGATGACAGTAGCAAGGAAAAACTCGCAGACAACATGAGGAAGAAGCCTGAAAGGAAACAGACTCTATAAGAAATCCAGCGTTTTCTGGGTGACAATCTGCAGATTGTGGGTATGCAGTGATGTGTAGCAGAATGTAATGTGTGAAGCTTGGAAGAAGACATTTACGAGACTTTATCTTGATTAAACACTTACAGATGGTTTGCATATGTCTGATGAGAGAAAATGACTTACTATAGTTTAGTCTAAAGGGAGGAGAAATCCTTTGTCCCATACAATCTCAGATGAACAACATGTAACTTTTTCACTGTGCAATTATTTATTTAACAAAATTGAAGCCCCCCCCCAAAAAAACATTCGGGCAATACTAATTACCCCCTTACTGCTTCCAAGAGAGGGTATTTAAGAGGGTAAGTTGTAGCTAGGTGCTCCTTATCATCAGTCCTTGATTAATTAATTAACATCAGTAGATGAGCAGACCTCGATAAAAGCAGAAGTTTTGGCAGTTTGCTGCTCTGGATCATTCAGGTGTATGTTAGCACAATGCCAAGAGGGAAATACATAAGCAGTGGTCTCTGAGAAACAATTGTTGCTAGACATCAATCTGGAAAGGGTTATAAAACCATTTCCAAACAATTTGGAGTTCAAAGTTCTACAGTGAAAAAGATTATTCACAAGTGGAAAACATTCAAGACAGTTGCCAATCTTCCCAGGAGTAGACATCCCAGCACATTCATCCCAAGGTCAGACCATACAATGCTCAGAGAAATACAAAAACCCAAGAGCTACATTTCAGACCCTACAGGCCTCACTTGGAGTGTGAAAAGTTAAAGTCCTTGACAGCCAGAGGTGGGTAGAGCAGCCAAAAAATTTACTCAAGTAAGAGTAAAAAAGTATTCGATGAAAAGAGTAACTGTTTCATCATAATGTCCAATTAATTCTTTTTAGAAATTATGTAAGCAGTCAGACAAAATGATAAAATAATGTACAAATTGTGACGTTTCCAAATAATAAAATAAATGAAATAAAATAAATTAATAAAACTAAATATCTTTACAAAATAGCAAATTAAGGAATAAAAAACACAAATGTCCTAATCTATCTTTTTTCTCAATGTAAAGCTTTTGAAATAAATCCCTACTGTAGGTAACATATGTATGTTTGAACAGTGTAACTATTTCCTGTGTAAGATACGCTGTATATTCAGTCGCCCTGCAAATGACTCAGCAGAATAACATCAGAACATGTGTACACGAGGTCTCACTTAACCATAAACTGTGTCCAGCAGATATAAGAAAATCATATATTTTTTAGCCTCTAATTTATTTGCTAATTATAAATGTTACGATTGCAACATTAAATAAAACAGCTAAACTAAGCGCGACATGTTTGCTTCACTGTCTACCACTGCTGAAGACAGACCCATCCCCCCTTCTGTGTGGTCATTTGACTCCTTGAGATTATTATTATTGCAGTTGATTGGTCA
Organism: Clarias macrocephalus; assembly: GCA_011419295.1. NCBI lineage: Eukaryota > Metazoa > Chordata > Actinopteri > Siluriformes > Clariidae > Clarias > Clarias macrocephalus. The sequence continues at coordinate 385,569 of JAAGKR010000019.1, read as the reverse complement.
AATAGAGTCATGTGATTATTGTTGCAACATCTGATTGGTGAAACATAGTCACGTGGTAGATCCACCGGCTGCACCGGCTTCTCTGGCAAACACAAAGAATATCTAAAGTGTCGAATAAATGGTTAGAGAAGTAACGAGTCTAGTGTAGCCGAATGTAGCAGAGTAAGAGTAGCGTTTCTTCAAATCTACTCAAGAAGAATTTGTATGGTGCGATAAAACTACACATAGAAGTAAAAAATTTTCAAAAAAGTGTAACCGAGTAAATGTACCTCGTTACTACCCAACTCTGTTGACAGCACAATTAAAAGGGCCCTGAACACCTAGGCTTGTTTGGAAGGGCTGCCAGTAGTAGCCTGTTCTGTCTAAAAAGAATATGGAACCACTGAGGTTGTGACTGAGGTTCTGAAGACTGAACAAATCACAAGGTTTTCAGACGTCCTATGGACAGATAAAAGTGGAGTTGTTTGGCCTTAATGCTCTGTACCATGTTTGGGGAAAACCGTTTCAACAGGAACACCTCATACCCATCTACATCAGAATGGCTGATAAATGTCCTGGTCAAAGTCCAGACTACAACCCAAATGAAATGCTGTGGCCAGATCTTAAGAGAGCTGTGAATAAACAAATGCCCAAAACCCTAAATGAACTGAAGCAATGATGTAAAGAAGAACGGACCAAAATTCCTCCACAGCGATGAGCGACTGACTTCAAGTCATTGTTGCTAAAGATGGATTTACAAGCTATTAAATCATGGATGGGTTTTTTCCCCCCAATTTGTTGGTAAGTAAATAATGGCATGGACAAAAAAAATGTATATATTGTCATAACATCATCCAAAGTGATTATTAAACACTTTCATTGGAATTTCTTCCTGTGTGTTATAAATGCTATTTCAAGCTACTCATGAAAGAAAACTTTGTAATATGCCCGTCTCCACAACACGGATTAACCTGACAGCTGTAAGTGGCAAGTCAATACAGATTCAAAGCTGTGCCCAAACAGTGTAAGTAGCTAGCTAACTAAAACACAAGCTCTGGTTGAAAGGAGGAGGCTTGCTCTGCTGTAATCTCTCAGCACACTTCTGAAGGATGACCACATTGTGAATTCACTCTGCCCACAGCTTCAGGGCTGATGATGACAGGCGTAATGGGTTACTTTATATAGTAGGTAGCTAGGTGGAGAATAAAGACAATGTGGAGAACAAAGCTATTAAATCTCCCTGCTTTAGATTTGTGTATATTTATTACCCCATTCTGCCTTTTTTGAGACCTATTTAATGACTGACAGATTAATTACAATGATTAATTAGAGGTAGTTTGGAGGTTTCAAGCTGATTCTAGTAGTATCTAACACAACCTATGGAATCTACAGTACACCTACATTTTTTTTTTATTTTTATGCACAACTGACTACATTCCAGTATATTATTAATGCATTAGTTTGAGTTTGTGTGAAGTATTTTAGAGATATATATTGCCTATACCTCTGTCCTGAGGTTATATATACTGTATTGTGCTAAATTTGAATGATTGCGCATTAAGAAAGTGTTGCCGTTTTAGAAATATGCCGAGGTAAATTCAATAGAAAAATGTTTCAGTTTCAAGTCATTTGCTCGGTTAAAATGATTACTTTGTCTTGGGAAGACTATACAAGGGAGAACGCTGTCCAAAGAAAACAAGACGGCTGAGAATAAAATGGGAAGTGTGACACGCCTCAGTATTTATAATGTGCACAGAGAAATATAATGTCACACCATGAATTTTTATGGTGCATTGCTGGATGATTTCTTTTTACCAGCATTCCTTATGATCAGATTTTGTTCACTGGCTTTGTACCACTAATTTGGGTAAGAAAGGTACAGTAGCAGCATGCCCCAATGAGTTTCACTATGGACGTACTGTACCTACTAATTCGAATCTTGTTGGTTGGAAGCTGGTTTAATCATAACCCGATCAACAAAGCAAAATATGTTCTGAATTGTTTGTTATGGATAGTTTTAGCAAGTGATTCGAAAACTGTTAAAGTGTTACGAGGAAACATTGCAGATGTGTTCCCCTTACTGAAAGATTCAATCCTAACTTAGTATTAGATTGGATTATATAAAGTTATTAGTATTTTGCCTATCAGCTTTTTGTTTGTTTGTTTGTTTGTTTGTTTGTTTGTTTGTTTGTTTGTTTGTTATCAAGTGTAGCTTCCAATTGTATGTAGCTATTGCAGGACTCGTAGATGACACAACAGAAAACTGTTGAACTTTCTGTCAAGAGTTTGAACCCAAACAACATTACGATCAGCTGTGACTTTAAGGTGGTTTCTAGATGTTTTTGCATTATAATAATTACAATATTATTATTAATAGTTATATAAGAAACATTTTTAGAAATTAGACATGTTTGTAGGGTTAACAGAAAATACATTTGATTGCTTTTCGATTATTGACACTTTCAATGGATTTCAAAGGATTCAATCTGTACAGATTTTTTGTGTGTTTTTTTTTTCTTTTTGATGCCATGTTTTTGACTATACAATAACAGTGTGTTCAATAATACAATGTTTGTAAAAGGTACTGTAGTTAGTCAGTAAGTGTGTTTTTGAGGAGATACCCAGGTAGTCATTATTCAAAACTGCTACAGAATATCCTAAGACATCTGGATAAGAATATCAAAAGACGTTTATAGAAACCAGATCACCTTGCTTTTTGAACATCCTGTTCCAGATTTAGTTCATTCAATCATTGTCTATACTGCTTATCCTGTACAGGATCGTGGGCAGAGCCTATCCCAGGAGACTTGATGGTCATGAGGTGGAGTACACCCTGGACAAGCTCCCAAGCCACCTTAGCAATACAACAAACACTATGGTAAATTTGGAAATGCCAGTTAAGCTAATCTGTCCAAATGGCTTTGGACTGTGGGAAGAAAACTGGTATACCCGGAGAAAATCCACCAAGCACTGGGAGAACATGCAAACTCCATGCACACAGACCCGAGGCATGACTAAAACCCTTGGCCCAGAAAGTGTGCGGCTACAGTGCTAACCACTATGCCACCATGCCGCCAAAGTTTTGTTCCCTTTTACTATTTGAATGCTGGCCATGTTTCTAGGAAGTCTTTCCACTACACAATATTTCCGAACGAGATTTTTCCATGTTTCCAGGGTTAAGGACCCCTCCAACAGATTATTAAAATGTGGAAAGATAGCGCTGAAATATCAACTTGATGGAAGAAATGTGGTTGCAAAAGTTCATAAATGGGAATCATTTAAACTCTTGGTAAAGTTACATCATGAAAAACCAACAGCAGAAAGCATAGCTATGTTTAATAGGTAAAGGAAGAGCATTTCTACATACATAATGCAACAACAAGTTACAGGATTGGGATTAAACAGCTGGGTGGCCATAAGAAAATAAGTGGCCTTGAGTTTCGTAGGGAGAATAAAGATTTGACTTTGGAACAATAGAAAAAGGTGATGTGGTATGATCCAGGGTTGCTTATGTTGGTCAGGTCTAGGCTCAGCAACATTATGTATCACATCGATGCTTTTTTTCCTCCCTGATGACACAGACTTATTCCAGGACTTAAATTGTAAAAGAGTTGTCCTGGGAGCATTAGGAATCATTTTCACACACGAACTGGACAGCACGTTGCACACCATAATCATAGCTAATGCCTGTTGAACAAAATCTCTGAGAGTATGACTTTTTTTTGGCCAAGACAGTGTTTATAAGGTTAACCATATGCATTGACTTTAAAAGTATGGCTCAAATTAAGTTTAAACAGTGCTATTGGATACGTTGTTCTCACTGTTGAAAGTGTTTGTTATTCAAAATGATTCATATAGGGTCAGGGTAACCTCCCTTTCATGTGTTCCTACTAACTTTCAGGACAAACCTACGCCCACTGTCTAAGCAAGCTAAAAAAAAATAAAAAAAAGTTGAAAGTCCCAAGCTCTTCCCATGATCTGCACGTTTATTCCAAATGCAGCAGGTGTTTTGGAAAGAGAGACACTCAATAAATCCAATAAAGGATATGTTCACAGGCAAACAAAATGTCATCAGCCTTACCATCTACCAAAGGCCAATTTGAATCAGAAATGCTGAACGTATCCCTTGGACATCTGTTTCGAGTGACTGGGGCAGACAAAAGTCAAAAATCAGCATGAGAAATAGTCCCACGGTCTGCTGGATCGAATTAGCAAGCTATAGATAACCTTCGATTTGGACTCGGGGCTCAAAAACAAACATGAAGTTCACACCCTTGGCTAATAGTGTTGTATTAATGAAAGTAGATACCCCTATCTGTCCTGGACATCATCAGCTACAGGCCACTTTTAGCCTATCTGCACATTTTGGCACAAGCAACCGCAAACATTGGGGAAACACAGAGGGAAAGCTCACGCGAGGCCCAAAGCGTCTGCGCAAACTGCGCCTTGAACTGATGGGCTGCCATGAGAACAATTCAGCAGTTGCCGAGAACAGCTTACAACAGCTGCCACGGCCTCCCTGGACTTCTGCACTACATAAAACAGAGGAACGGCCATTTATCTTACTCAGTCTCACAACATGATCAATGTACTTGGTTGTGGATTTGCATTGCCTTTATTTCTTCCTAAAGGAGCAATGAAAAGTTTTATTTAAAAAAAAAAAGGTATTTTCTGAATTCCCTCCACAAGAGCTTTGGAAGCTTTGTAAAATGTACTACCTGAAAATATAACACGTAAAAGCGCACTTTATTGTACTGTACAAGCTCAGAAAAGCAACTGTTCATCTGTTCTTTCATCCTAAATTTGTAAACCCACATGACTGTAAATGAGCACTGTGCCGCAGACATTACCACAGCATTCAAGGTGTTAAAAGATGTTGCTTAATATCTGACTCTCTTTGATTGACAGTTCCATATAAACACATTCCTTTTAGTCTGAACCATCATTTTCCACAAGAGGAATGGAGGTCATGTTCAAAGCACAGACTTGTCTGAGTCTTCTGGAGGAATCACCAGATTGCGAAACTTTATATCTCTGACCTCATGTCAGTCTGTATGTTTTTTATTTGGCTTAAGCATTTGGAAAGCTCCAACAAGATGGCATGCTGCTGGAAATTTGATAGATTTGGTGACTGCACATCTTCCTGGTTTCTGTGCTGTTGAAAACAGGCAACCAAAACGGTTTCATTTACAATCATTTTCCTTTCTTTTTTCTTTTTTTTTTTGAATGTTAAAATTATCAATTCAACATATCAACAATTAATACTGATTTAACGAAATTCTAGACACATTCTTTTCTGGAGTAACACCCATCTAAGACAATATAATTGGCAATGAGCTTCCGTGTTTAATCCCTTCAGGCAACAGGTTCATTCCAATCAGATAATTCATTCATTTTAGACAAAAATGAGAAATAACGTCAAAATGATTCATTCCCCAGATTAGAAGAGTGGACAAGCCTTACTGTGAAACGGTCCAAATTCCAAAAGCCAATCCAAATTCCAAAGCCTGAGAAAAGAGGAAGTAAAGGAACAACTGAAATCAAGTCCAAAAAAACAGACTAGGCCTAGGGAGTAGAGAAACGAGCTTAAGGCACGGAAAGGTAACTAATGTTGGCCATTAACCTCAGACTGTTGTTTTCGTTCAAACCTATTTTCATGAAAGTGACATCATGCTGCTGAAGTATTCCAGATTCTTTTAAGTGAGCCCTTTAAAGTAACCGCTGACCTTGGGATAACCTTACCTATGCAGATGGTGGCTATGTGGCTTGGACATGCCTGACAATTTTGATCAGCTCGCCTTCTCTGTGTGGAGCAGGAAGACAATGAGATGATAATGAGCACAAACATTCCTTATCGAGAACAAAGCTAAGTTAATGACATTTTTCTTTGCATGTCTCATGAAACGAGGAGGTTCGAGTGAGCAGATGTCTTAGAACCAGATTCTCTTCTTGCTTGTTTGATGCTGTTGACTTAGTTAGTCTGGTCAAATGGGTCTCTGACCAGTGTTGGCTTATGGTGACTTTAGGTGGAAGAGTTGTCAATCAAAATGTAATGTCAATCAATAGCTCATCAATAAATTCATTAGGGTTCAGCAATGCATTATATCACAAGGTCTCACCAGGAATGATGGGATGCAAACTATTACATCCAAAGACTGGCAGCTGCATTTATTATCTGGATGTTTTGTAAGTGTTTCAAGGCTGGAATGCTGGATGTGGTATTTCCTTGGAATACCAAACGTCTCATTGTTCAAAATACAAACCACTAAACATACAGTTCTATCATCTGTTCTTACGCATTCACTTATAGTACCCACTTAATTCTAATCAAGGTTGCAGTGTATCCGGTGCCTATCCCAGGAACACTTGGAAGGAGGCAAGGATACCCTCTGCAGGGGATGCCAGTCCACCTCAGCTCACTGTATACACACACATTAACCCTTAGGAAGAATTTGACCACCAATCCACTTGCCCTGCTTTTTGGAGGTAAAGGGACATTTGAGAATCCTGCAGGAAACCTACAAGAACATATTGAGAACATGCACAAAATCTTTAGTCAGATAATAAGGGTCAATTAGGTCGGGATCTAATTCTCGACCCTGTGGCTGTGAAGCGACAATGCTACCAGTCGTGCCACCACATCAAATTCTTGTTGGATATAAAAGATATAAAAAAGAGATTTAATTTGCAGTTTCTCAGTTACTCCTGATATGGCACTCAGACACCTTGTAATATCAGCCCAAATGAAGATCTAACTTTGTGTAGTTACCAGTATTCATCGACCATTATCTAATACTATAAATAATAAATAGGTTTGTCAGCCCTCAGGGGCCGTCTGCTGGCCTGGGGCCCCAAGCAGTTGCCTGACTTGCCTGTTGACAAGGAACGCTTGTCACGGTATCTGCTGTCTGGTTTAGAAAAAAATCAACCCCCAGTTTTACCGGGGTACACTGACAGATGCCAATCCATTGCAGGGCACACACTCATACACCCACTACGGGAAATTGGCTAACACCATTCACATTAATGTGGGAGGAAACCAGAGCACCCAAAGGAAACCCACCAAGCATGGGAAGAACATGCAAACTGCATGCACATAGACCTGAGACGGGAATCGAACATGGTCTCTGGTGGTTCAAGGCGACAACGCTTACCATTAAGCCACCCTGCCGCCGGCTTGTTATGCTATTCTCTGTATTTTCATTTTGACCATTTTCAGTCCTGTTGTCTCTTAGGAACTCATAAGTAAAACATAATCCATCATAAAACATTGGTTCACAGTAAATCTGATGTAAATGACAAAAGTATATGTGTTTTTATTATATATATTTTACCTATTCAATATTTTGGGTCAGTAGGATTACATTTGGGCGGTGGTGTAGTGGTTAACACTGTCGCCTTGCACCTCCAGTGTCCGGGTTCGATTCCCAGCCAGGTTCCAATTCCGCCTCTGTATGCATGGAGTTTGCATGTTCTCCCTGTGCTTGGTGGGTCTCCTCCGGGTGCTCTGGTTTCCTCCCACAGTTCAGTGACTGTTGCAGATTAGGCTAATTGTGCCCTGCATTGGATTGGTCCAGGATGTACCCCTAAGTCCTAAGTCTCCTGGGATAGGCTCCAGCACAACACACACCCACCCCTGCCCCGCGACCCTGAATACAGGATAAAGCAATATAGACGATGAATGAGTGAGTGAGTGAGTGAGGATTATATTTGCTAGCAGTCAGGGCATTAGCCAAGAGAAAAGCGCTGGATCTGGGTAACATTTTAATCCATCTCTCTGTGATTTTCAGCAGTTTTTTGTAATAAATTTAGAACTCTTTTGATAGAAAGGCGGTATTAATAATTTTTACATTCGTGTGCAGCATGCAAGCTGACAAGAACACAGTACTAGTCCAAACAGTCCCTGTGCCATTGTAAACATTCCTCTTTTTCATTTATCATGGTTGGCTGACTTCACCACACAAGAGCTGATGAATTTACTGTGTCTTACTGAAACAGCTGTGAAGCCGCAGCTATGAGCATGGGGAGCGGATGATTTAGCAGGACACTGACAAAGCTGGAGAATTCACGAAACGGAAAAGAACCTGGAGCATCCCTCTATTTGTATTTCTCACTGGTGCCACCGCTTACCATATGGCATTGTGGGCTGATCCACGTGTATTAACACAAACACCTTCGTAAGTTGCCATGAGGCAGACAGTCATCTTTGTGACAAACCTTGAACTGTTGGCCTGCAGTCTCTGGCAGACAACCTAAAGAGGATTAAACAGGTAATCAGAAGGTCACATATTGTGTAGAGTCTCATCTCACACAGGTTTTAAAAACATGTCGAATGGAAATGGAATATAAAGACGTACAGTACTGGAAGCTCATTCTCATTAAAGCCTTACTTAAACTTGTGGCCCCTGAGAGAAAGTCAAATACTGACTATTTCACTTTCAGTCAGAGTTCTTTGAAATTTATTTCTCGGTAAGACATATGCAAAGTCAATACTGAGCAAATGTTAGTATCCTAACTGGCCAGTGTTGTGAATTTTCCAAACAGTGCAGCAGCCCAGATGTTTGCCACATTAATGGTAACAGGTGGAAAATGACGAGAAAACCCCCCGAAAAGGCAAGGAAAAACTAAACCTCCATCGCAAAGCTGTTGGACATACAATAAAGACTATTGCTATGAGACTACAATGATGTGTTTGCTTTTCTTACACATGGCAACTGACACATTAACACACAAGTCTACAATACGGAGACAAAATGTGACTGAAGAGGGCAGGTTGCTGCTTTGAAGATCTATGAATAACTCGTATTAGGCTGCAGAACATTAAACAACAAGTGAAATGATGGATAAAATGAAAAGAAAAAAAAAGTGAAACCAAGTCATGGCTGAAACAAACTCAAATTAAAAATGAGATGGACAGGACATCTGCAAAAATGAGGCGGACACATCATTCTTCAAATTTCGAGAGACACAATATCAGACCAATATTTTCCAGGTTCCATGAACTCAATGGAAAAAAATGGAAACTACTTGAGTTTTTTGCCCCGAGTCTGTCCTAATTCTTTCATGCATTAGCTTTAACAAAGGTCACAGTCCATCTCTAAACCAACCAAACCTCATCAGCAGAGACAACTGCTATTCCTTCGCTAGTGCTATAACTATTCACATCTAACTCTGTTATCCTGGAAAAGCTCAATTGCAATTCATTCTTGTCTTTCTTAGCAATTAAATTTATGTTTCTTAACGGTGCTTTCTTTTTAATGTGGTATACAGTAGCCGAATGTTGCACCTTAATGGTAAGACAGGCTTTGAGGTATCAAAGAGAATAGTTGAATATTTACACACATTTTTTCTCTACAGTAATTCTTATTTAATCAACTGTCAATTCTCAATCACTAGTCAGCTCTCGCCTCTCACAAAACAATCACTGTATGGGAAGGGTGAAGACTAAGGTGCGTCCTCCAAGACACTTGAAGTGATCTAAATGCATGTTTTTGAACTACTTCATAGGCTGTGTCAAAGACCGTTGTAACACCCTTGGAGGAAAGCACTACAGTATGTTCCCAAAGATTGCATAGAGATTGGATGGAGAAATTAGTGCCATCCCTTCTCACCCAGAGAGCATGGCCAATGTTGCACTCTTGGCTGTCAGCCACAAATGGAAGTGAAAATTAACTGGGTAATATTTAATGGCATCATGATGAAAACAGTTTCTCCCTATTTTGCTCTTACTGTGCGTGCATGGTTAGACCAGCATTTTCCAGGATGTTGGCTGGGACCATGTGGACCTCATGAATGGCCTCCAAGAAGTCCAGATATCACTCCGTGTGTTTTTTTTTTCCTGTGGGGCTACTCAAAAGAGGAGGTGTACAGGACGAAGCCTCGTACACTGGAGGACTTGGAGGGACAGATTTAGGAGCTTCTCAGCAATATCATATGAGACTTACTTGAGAAGACTGTCCCTGGTCATTTGAGGACACTGGTTAACGCCATAATGTATGCGCCTACGTTGAAATGTGAAGATTTGCTTTTATGTTCCTATGTAATAAGTAACTAGACATTCTAGTTACTTTTCTCCCATCCTGTATAACCATGTGCTGCAGTGTACAGAATGTCTTTCCATCATGAATAACCTCTTTTTTATCACCTGATGTAGACTATATTCTACCTGTTTCTCCATTTCTTTTCCATCATAGTAGGGTTTCCATAATATCTCTGCTCCCTGATCTCCCTTTCCATTGGGTCATTCTGTTTGAGGTTAACTTCCATAGAGAGTGGAAAATACATCAGCGCTGCTGGGAATTAACAGTTGCTTCCCGAATGGAAGTACAGATCATACGCCTACATTTATGCAGGCTACTTAAGTCATAGTTTTACCCTGACTCAAGCAGTTGGCTCATCATTTCAGTATCCCAAGTCCATTCCTAGAACTCATTAGGACCATTGTCTGTCAAGAGTACCTAGTCAACTCAACACAATCATTACCGGGAACAATATGTTAACAATGCCTTAATGTAAATTAAAAAATTCAAATATCTTTGATCAGTCTGATCAGACTTGTTCAGTCTGACATTGTACAATTGCTTATAATGCCTGTTCAATAATAAATTTTTAAAAAGTCGCCATTGGGATTAATTATCGCCGTTGGGATTTTAATCAACCAACACTTTGACTCGATAATTTCTGCAGTGAATAATATGCTTCACCTCAGAGCAATTAGTTTAACCCTAACTGATGCAGTGAGTAGCTTCTCGTTTCTTCATCTATGTTAGAAGATATATTCTGTGCCCATGGAAAAAAAAAAAGTTGTTACTGAGTTTTAGAGGGGTCAAATATTTGGTGTGCATCAAGCAAAGGAAATTAAGGAGATTGTTCAAACGAATGGATTTGGGTTAAGGACTGTTTAATGCAGTATTTCTAAAGTGTGGGCTGCTTGATGATTACTGCAGGTGGGCCATGGGAGACCATTTAGAATACATAAATGAAGTTTATTTAAAATTTATTGGCATAGTGGTTAGCACTGTTGCCTTGCACCTCCAGGATCCGGGTTCAATTTGCGGCCAGGGTCGATTCCCATATCTGTGTGCATGGAGTTTGCATGTTCTCCCCGTGCTTGGTGGGTCTCCCGTTGGTTCTCTTTTTTTCTCCCACAGCCCAAAAACATGCAGATTAGGCTAATTGGTATTCCCAAATTGCCCATACTGTGTGAATGAGTGTGTTCCCTGCAATGGATTGGCACCCTGTCCAGGGTGTACCCCGAACACGTGTCCTAAGTTTCCTGGGATAGCCTATGACAGGAAATTTAGGACACGTGTCGGGGTACACCCTAAAACACAATTGGAACAGGCCCCCCATGATCCTGAATACAGGATAAAGCGCTACAGATGATAAGTGAGTGAGTGCGGTAGCATGGTGGCATAGTAGTTAGCACTGTGGCCTTGCACTTCCATGGATGAGGGTTCGATTCCCACCTCAGGTCTGTGTAGGTGCATGTTCTCCCCATGCTGGGTGGGTTTCTCCCGGTGTGCTCTGGTTTCCTCCCACATGTCCAAAAATATGAAGAGCATTAATCCTGCTCAATGTCTACCCTCCGCAAATCCATGGGTGGGCCACAGGAGATTTAAAAATTTTATATTGGGCCACAGCCTTCTTAAGTTTGGGAATGGCAGGTCTAACAAAATTAATACTTTAAACTTTGTCTAAAAAATGTGGTAAGAAGAAAATCCTGAATGATCATGAACACTTTAGTGTTTAGGAAAGGGGGAGAGCACACACTGCGATGAGAACTCACAGGATAGGGGTTAAACAGCTAAGTGTCTATAAGAAAATCACTTTTTATTATTTTTATTTTGCTGTGGAACAGAAAGAAGGGACTCTGGAAAAAGCCCATGTGAGTTGAGATTGAACCTATTCCAAAGTATTGGGTGCATCAGAGTAAGAAGGGAAGCGCATCAAGAGATGCACTCATCATGCATGCATCACTGTTCAAGCCGCTGGAGGCAATGTTATGATTTGGGGTTGCTTCAGTTGCTTAGGTCTAGACTCAACAACATTATATGGCAATAAAATGAAGTCAGCTGACCACTTGAATGCCCGGATATTTTTTTCATGAGCATGTACATAAGCATGCATCTTCCGGGACTCAAACTGTGAAAGTGTGGTTCTGGGCGCATGAGGAATCATTTTCACACATGAATTTCACCCATCGCAGATTCCTGACCTTAACCCTATTAAAAGTCTTTGGGATGAGCTAGTGAAGACTTTACAGTGTGGTTAGACTCACCCGTCGCTAATCTTTACTGGAAACATTTTGTGTCGATTAAAAGATCACTTCACCTGGAAGTGCTAACACCTTCATAACGACATCTAACATCAAAAGCGTTTACAAGCTGGTGGGAAGCGGTTATCATGATCTCAATTTCAAACGCGTGCACACACACACTATCTGCAACATTTATTTTTCTTTTGGAGAAGTATTCTTCTAAGGAAATGAAATATGTGTGTTTGGACTGGGTGTTCCACAAGAGCTGAACCACACAAACTGCAAACCAACACATTATTGATAGGCTTAAAATGGCACACTAGAGCACTATAAAGTAACACAAATAAAAGGAAAGGAGTTGTTTATGCCTGATTTCACTGTCACAAGACCACCCAAATTAGTACAGAGAGAGCTCGTGGCAGCCCTGAGATTTGAACTGTATCGCGTGATATAATTTGGTGTTACTACTTGTATTGTTTTATATTCAAGACCTCTCGTATTATTATTGGGTAGGTTGCCTTGGGGAAACAGGAGTAACATCAGAAGAGGATAAAATTCAAAAACTAGTAAAAACTAATGAAATTAGTTAAATGACGTAAACATAAGACATATACGCATGCAAGCATATTGCAAATCAAAAGCCAGTAGATGCTTGAGCATTATTCTGGCTGAAAAAAGCACCTAGAAAATCCTAACCCGCTGATTCACGTGGAATCCATCTTATCAAGCAGATTTGTTTGTGCACCAACCAGAGTTACTAAATATGCCATTTTCTTCTGAACAGGCCACTCGATTCAGCACTCCTTCAAAAATCAAACAACAGGTGTCTTTGTCAGACTTGAGGGACGAGTGAGAGGCTCTGGGGGCAGTTTGGGTTTCACTCTTTGAAAGTGATATGAGGTGGCCTGTGTTTCTCAGGCCTCCCCCTTCCTCCAAATCTGGCTGCTGAAGGATGGACCACCCAACTCTCAATGCTGCAGGAGAACCATCTTCCCCACCAGCTCCATCACTCCACTGTGAGGAAGTCATTCATTTCAAACCTACATTCATCTCTTCTCACCAAGGAATGAAAACCAAAACACACATGAAATCCAAAAATAAAATCAAGTCCATGAGATATGGACAGTATGCTTTATCGGTTCATTGATATTCTATTCATTTGGTTTCAAAAGGGTCTGTTTTTACATTGTCCTCATTAGTTTTTTATTTGAAAAAAAAAGTAAAAAATTTTTTCTTTGCATGAACAATTTTTTTCTTCTTTTAAGGCAGATGCTGTTTGTACCCGGAGTGGAATAGCCTATGTGGCTAATGGCTAATTCTACCTGTATGTTCATAGACAGTCGTGTTGTTTACACCCAGGTGTTGTATAATCACACAATTTACTTTTGTGACCATTACATGTTAAACATATTCTGATTTGGTGATGTACTTACATTCATCTGTAAGTTTCAGTTTATTACTACAGCCTCAGTATATGCATGTTACTAGAAACACCAAAATACCTATTACCCCTAATCTTATTTTTCCTTTGTTGCAAAAGGTTTTGTGATTGCATGTACAATAGTGCACAAATTCCATATTCTTTACATATAGTTTTTACTTGTTTCACCACTCACTACCTGGACAACAACAAAAAAAACATCAAGTAAAGAAAACAATAGAAATTGCTAAAATGACTGGGATTGGTAACGCATTAGTAAAATCTGGAAGAATAGTTCTGAACCGTCAACTTCGCAGATGAAATGTGTCTTATACTTTCATTCTCTCTTTTTATTAATATGACAGTTTGCTGGATTAACTGTTCTATTAAGTACCCACCTGTACAGTATATACAATCATGTACATTAACACAGAAACAATCTTATTACTTTACAATTTTCTTGACCTTATTAATGCACCTTTTTTCGGACTTATTTTACCCTAGTTTTAATATTCTTCTACACCTTCAGGGTCCGGGTTCAGTTCCCGACTGGGTTCAATTCTCGCCTCTGTGTGCATGGAGTTTGCATATTCTCCCTGTGCTTGGTGGGTTTCCTCCAGGTGCTTCGGGTTCTTCCCACAGTACAAAAATTTCCTCAAAAATTGGGGACCCTGGCCAGGCTCTTGGTGACCTTGGATACGGGATAAAATGGTATTGATGATGAGATGAGATCTTGTTGCTTGTATGTTGTCCAATCTGTTCAACAATCAATTAGTTGCTGTAACGTTACAATTTCACTTTTGGATTAATAAAGCACTTTATCTAGCTATTTATTTATCTATCCTTCTATTTAGAAAATAAAATGACCATGATCAGAGATTATTTAAACTCTTGCATCCTTAACACTCAGGGAGCATGCGGAATCATTTACATTGTACAGTTATATAGGGTATTCGATAAAATGAAGCAAATTTTGGGTCATTTCAATTACAGCACTTGAAAGCTCTGTTTTTTTTTTTTTTTGTTTTTTTTTTTTGTTTTTTTTTTGCTGCAATATGTTCCTCCTTGCTCACTTTAAAAAGCACATAGTGATCCATATTAGCAGGACATCAGGTACTGCTGGCAATCTTCAGTCTACCCTTTTGGCTACCTCCCAGTAATTGATGATACACATGCAAGTCATTCAAAGTTGTCCGTTAATTTTAGCCACAACATTCCTTTAGAATAAAGCATTCTTTTCTTCTTTATGCATGTCCAATACAAAAGAAATCCCCCTTGCATTTACATATGGTAGCTTTGGCAAAAAACAAGGCATGTTGTACACAGACAGTGACCACTATCAAGCTGCTGAGTGAAAATGAATGAAATGATCTCAGAGGAGAGGAGATCGTGGCATGCGCGGGAACGACCCGGACCGGGTGAGTGTGTTTTCTCAGTCCGAGGCCGCATCCAGCCAAGATGCTCTCAGTCAGTTTGCCTGTAAAGTGAACCTATGCTGTGACAAATTGCTGTGGCATTCTCAACTCTGGCACTTGAGGCTCCTAAGGGAACCTTTTATGGTGCTAACACCGAACCGTGCATAAGGCAGAAACCCTTTATAAAGCCACAATAAAGACACTGGGAGACGCAAAGCTTCCATTTACGTTCCGCTTTTTCCACGTGTAATTAGACTGCTGTATATCACCCTATGAAAACCTAATCTCAGTTTGCATTAACTTTCCTGCATAGTTCGGGAAAGCTTTCAGTCTATACAGTATACGTTCTATAAAACAGAATCAGAATATTTTTTAGTGAGTGTTGAAACCGTTGAAATTTTTCCTTTTCGACTGCATCAGCCGCCAACATGCGCAGATGATCTATCCTTGCTCTGTTACCTATAGATTACTCTGCCCTGAATGACGCTCGAGACACTCGTGATTGATGAGCTTTTTCTCTGAACACTGCAAGCAAGGCATCCAATATGTAGATGCCTGCTGTGATCAAGCACGATTATTTGGATAGGAACCATGGGAAAGCCTTCATACTTCAACATGTAAAAAAAAAAAATACAGCAGAAACCTGGACAAGAAATTCAGGGGGCCACTTTGGTGCCAGCACGGAGATCTTTGATTTGCCAGAAAAAAAATCTGTTTACTCCATACCTTGGCATGCCTCTTTGGGAGATACAGTATCAGCTCTTTTCGATTTGGACACAGACTCCTCCGGTTTATCAGGCATAAAAATCTCATCCTGTTTAGGGAACCTGTCGTAACACAGAACAGCCCGAGGAATCAGTCCGCTCTGCCTGGTAAAACGAGCGCCTTTCCAAAATGCTAACCATATGTTCCGCGCTCAGCGAGATCAGAAATACTGCTAAACACTTTTGTAGTCCTTCAGAGTAATTTCATGTGAGAATCCTTTTATAATTATGGCACCGAGACCATGCAGCTAATTTGAAACGTTCGGCACGAGACGTTACAATGTTTGACATTATTTTTAATGTTGTGTTAAAGGGCCGAATTCTTTTTGATACGTGCATGTAGTAGTCGTTCCTAAGAGCGGTCGTCTGAAAGCAAGACATTAAACACACAGAGACTTCAAATATGAGGTGTGCAATTCAAACCACGACAAAAAAAAAAAAAAAAAACCCTAGACATCAAGGAATTTCATTAACAAAGTACCATCCCAGCTGTACAGAATCGATGGCGTGTAAATCAACAGAGACATAAATCATTTGGCATATAAAACAATAGTTTTGGTCATGGAAAGTCATGTCCTCGATTAATTTCTCTCTGAGAATTTTCTCATCAAAACGCTTACTTCACCCCTACACTTTGTTCATTACAGCAAAAACATCTGGCTGACAGGTTTTTCTCTCTTTTTTTCGTTCTGGGGTATATTCATTCTTCTTAGCAGCAATACTAAGAAACTAGATTCGCCTGCAAAGACTCAATATCTTGAAATATAGAACAACTTTGAGGCCTAGGTGGATACAGAGTCAAGAAAGCAAGCATATCTTATCTTGATAACAAGAAAAATATCCCAATGATGTGTCGAGATTTTCATAAAAGGGGCAGGAGCAAGCGCATCTTAGAGCGATGCCACTGTTTAGTTGTGTGTTTTCATGGTTAGTCATCCCTTACCTCTAGCGTTGGGGATGGACTCTAGCCTCTAGTCCAGGGGTGTCCAAATCCAGTCCTGGAGGGCCAGTGTCCAACACAGTTTGGTGCTTCTTCTTCTCAAACACAGTTGATTTAACTAATCTGTTAATTACTAGGTTCAGTGGGTGTGTTTAGGTGTTGGTGAATTACAAACTGTGCTGGTCACTGGCCCTCCAGGACTGGATTTGGACACCCCTGCTCTAGTCTGTGCGCGTGGAGTTTGCATGTTCTCCCTGTGCTTGGTGGGTTTCCTCCTGGTAAGATCACTGGCATTTTTAAATTGCCCTTTTATGCATAATTGTGTGTGCAAGATTGCATGATGGCAGTATTGTATTGGCCTTATCACTCAGTCATTCTCTATACCACTTATTCTGTTCAGGGTTATAAGAGACCTGGAGCATATGCCAGGGGACTTGGGGCACTAGGTGCGGTACACCCTGGACAGCGGGTCAATTCATCACAGGGCACACAAGCACACACATACTTACTGACTACGGATCAATGAGTCTAATCTGCATGTCTTTGGACCATGGGAGGAAACCCACCGAGCAAGGGGGGGAACAAGCAAACACTCCCCCTCACACACACACTGACCCGAAACAGGAATCGAACCCTCAACCGCGGAGGTGCTAACCATTAAGCCACCATATTGGCTTTATATGGTTTTTAATTCCTAACACAGAATTTATTTCTGTCAATGCCAAAATAGTGGTTTGCTTTGAAAGATGTGGATGAGGTGCTTGAAGCCAACACAAAAACAGTAGACACGAGCGGACAAGACAAACAAGAAGGAGCTTGCAGAACAAACCCCATGTTTAAGAGCACCATTCATTACAGTGTTGTCTGGTTATGGTGGTTTAAAATAAGGTCCTAATTTGTTTAGCTTCAGGTAGCAGAATGAATTAAATATTATGGGTATGCACAAAGAAAAATATTAGCCAAGTATTAGGAGGATTAAGGATAACTAATAATGAAAATTACAACTAATATCTGGATTTTTACACCTCACAAACTGAGGGTGATGCACCGGCAGACCCAGAATTCACCAGACCAATAGGGCTAAGAGTCCTGGCACTCTTAGTGGTGACATAGAGGTAGTGGTTTTACATATAAACATCTTTTGTCCACACCTACGTGGGGTTTAAATCCAGATGCAGATAGAGAAATGGATATCTGGGTTGCTGGCTAGTTGCAGATATGGATAGTGGTATCACATTCCTACTAGTTAATGTATGATTCACGAGGTCTGCATGAATGACTGGGGAGTAAAGACCAGTTCAGTTATGTTGATTGAGGTCAGAGGTTGAATGACAAAAAGTGATCCAGACCCCCTCTGCCCTAGGGATCTGTCTGGCTCATCCTGGTGCCCTGCTTCTGGCTGGAGATCTCAACATATGGGATGTGTGTGTTCCACTTTACCATAAAGACGGTCTTGAACTCTGCTGATGTACTGTAGACAGCTGTTCTCTGACTTGTGACTGCAGTTGCGCAATAGTTCAGGACTGAAATTCCTACAAACAGTTTTGTACCTGAGTCTCTAATAACGAAAGTGGACCCCATATTAACTTAAACACATCTCCTGTTATCCAGAACATTCAGCCTCCTAACACACAGTATGACCGAAGGTCGATCCCTTCTATCCGTTATCACCCAATTGAGGATGGGTTCCCTGTTGTGTCTGGTTCCTCTCAGGGTTTCTTCCTATTGCCGTCTCAGGGAGTTTTTCTTTGCCACAGTCGTCCCCGGCGCTCATCAATCTAATCATTTTGATTCATACACATGAAAATCCCTTTTGATTCTGTGAAGCTGCTTTGCGGCAACGACCACTTTTAAAAGCACTATATAAATAACATTGAATTGAATTGAATTGAATTGAATTGAATTGAATTGAATTGAATGCAGCCATGTCACCTATATGTGGCTCCTTCAGTACAACGTCAATCCTTAAAAATTCTTTATGAAGACAATTTCGATTAATTCATCTATTTATCCTGTATCAGGTCACGGGTGGGCAAAGACACCCATCAGCCTACATCACGTATTTGGATTGTGGGAGGAAATGGGAGTACCTGTGGGAAACCGAAAAAGTACAGAGAAAGCATGTAAACTCCACTCACACAGACTGGAGGTGAGGTTCAAATCACAACCCCTGAAGGCGCAAGACAAAAGTGCTATAAGTCAGATTTATGTAATTATCCTGAAATAATCCTGTTTGACTTGTTCAGTGATTTTATTATTGCGAGACACTTTAGTCTGTGGTCCATGTGGTTTTCCTTTCTGGCATCCAAAGAGTGGTTTTAATATAGTTGGAAAGTGGTATCACTGCGCAACTGTGATTACGGTCACCCATACAGAATGTGTGTGCTGTTTTTGTACGACATAAAAACATAAAGATCCTTACTAAAATCCCAATAGCTTTATCAAATATGATCCTGTTTTGAAATCCAGTCGACAGTTAAGTTAAGTTTATGAATGAGGTAAAAGTGGCACATCTGGTCCTTGGTTGTCCATCATAACTTTACAGTCTTTGAAAGATTGATGACATTCTGGAAATTTGGCAATTCACTTTTAGCCTGTTAACGGGAAAAAAAAGCTGTTTATGGTACCTTTCTACATCTGTTTAACAGAATGATTACTTGCAGAACAACATGTTCAACTTGCTGCCCCTGTGTTTTTTTCATATGGCACAGGCCACCTGCCACAAGTGTTTGTCTGTCTAAAATAAGAATCTGCACTCAAGCTGCCAAAGTTTCTCCACTTTGTCAAGAAGAGTAATCATGAAAAGCAATAAAAAGCATCCTTGATGCCTTGAAAACAATCTTCTTTATATAGATACTCATCTACATATATAGATACGGTATGTGTGTGTATACTGTATATACAGTGCCAATGGAAAAATTTTACACCCTTATGTTTCACACTCATCTTAAAATGTATTCAAATCCTTTTTTTCCCCTCTCATCATTCTACACACGATACTCCACACTGACAAATGAAAAACACGTGTTTATTACTTTTTTGTTCGTTTATTAAATAATAAAGACTGAAATATCCAATTTACATAAGTATTCGGACCCAGCAGCAGGATCTGGTCAAAGCACTTGACGACGACAGCCTCAAGTCTGCTCGTGAATGATGCTACAAGCTTGGCGCGGCTTTCTTTTGGAAGTTTCTTCCATTCTTCTTGGCAGAATCACTCAAGCGCAACCAGACTTCACAGAGTTGTTCTAAAGCCACTCCTGTGTTTTCTTGCTGTTATGGTTTGTGTCATAGTCTCGTTGAACTGTTAAACTTTAAGATCCTGAGCACTCTGCAGTAGGCTTACACTCAGGATAGCTCTTTATTTCATTTGTATCAGTTTTCCTCTCTATACTGACTGATTTCCTGGTTCCAGTAGCAGAAAAACACCACCACTGCATGATGCTGCCACCACCATGTTTGACTGTAGGGATTGTTTCAAAAAGGTGATATACGGGTTCTAAATAGTTCCAGAGAATTTAGAATAGTTTATCATGGTCTGAGAGTCTTGCAAGTGTTTTTTGGCAAACTCCACTGTCTGGCCGCTGTTTCATTTATTCCAGATATATGATCGTTGGAGTTCAGCAGTGATGGCTGTCCTTCTGTACACAAGGGAACTCAGGATTTCATTTATTGTGACCCTTTGGTTATTGGTAACCTCTCTGACCAAGGCTCTTCATTACCGATTACTCGGTTTGGTTGGGCGGCCAGATCTGGAAAGTCTGTTGGTTTTTCCAATTCTCTTCCATTTGACAATGCCGAAAGCTTTCATGATCTTGGGTGCTTTCGATACTTCAGAAAGTTTCTTGTATCCCTCCCCAGATCTGTGTCTTGACACAATCCTGTCTCGTGGTTCTACAGGTAAATCTCTTGGCCTCATGGATTTGTTTCCTAGCTCAATTGCAAGTGTCATGAAAAGGGTCTGAACACTTTTGTGGAATGAATATGTCAGTCATTGTTTTTTAAAATAAATTAACAAAAAAACTATAAACACTGGTTTTACTTAGTCATTGTGGCATATTGTGTGTAGAACGACGAGAGGAAAAATATTTGAATACATTCTAAGATGAATGTGAAACAACAAAAGGTGACAAACTTAAAAGGCCGTGTGTGTCTATATCTATAAATCCATCCATTAACTAGGGACTGTTGAGGCCAGTGGTGACCATTGTGTTAGTTCCCACTTTTACGGCTGTGGTGGGACCTCCAGTCAACGCTCACACACATTGACACACTACAGTGTGAGCAAATTGGGAACTCTGATTAGCATAATCTGCAGGTCTTTGGAGAGGGGGAGGAAACCTGCCAAAAACAGAGAGAACATGCAAACTCAGACTATAGGCCAGATTTGAATCCCCAACCCTGGAGGTTTGAATGGAAAGTGCTAATCGCTAAGCCAAGTACCATCTACCAGGGAAACCTTATTGGAGTCGTTGGAGTGTGTCATTACAGTTCCAAAATCATTTATACTAAAATTAAAGTAAAGTAGCTTATAGTGCCTTAAGAATCTTGAAGGTGGCTTATAATTATGGATTTGACTGGAAATGACAGTAAAATGAGTGAAGATATAATATGCTGAATCTTTTTAGTAGCTGTTTACTGTTTTGTCTTATAGTAGATCAGATAAAGGGCGGAGATCAGTGTATTCTCAACTATATACCCATCATGACCACTCAAATATTGATCAGGATTGTGATGTGAGCTTAATAAAGTCAATATACCTACAGTAGATCATGATCAAACTGGAGGCCCTGGTGCTTTAATTCCTACCACCTTTTGACCTTTATATTCACCTTACAAATCGGTGAGGAAAAAGTCAAAGTCGGAGATGTTGGAGATGATTAAAGATGCTAAGAGTAAAGTCATCCGAGCAACACCGCAAAGGTATGATCGGACTGTGTTTCAGAGTCATCTCAGCATTCCTCTGTAATGCCGAAAAATAAAGTGACTGAAAAAGAAATAGATTAAACACATCACTTCACCCAACCTCCATAATGAACTACTGTGTATCAATTTATCACACCCTGACAGGTCATGGTTTTAAAGCAACCTGGGAGTCTGGATTGTCTTTCTTTCTTATTTTTTTTTAAGTGAGCTACTTTGCACCCTCTAGTGGTCAGAGGATGAAGTTTGTACAAATGCAAAATGCTGTTCCAAAGGTTGTAAGGAAACATATTCTTCATATTTATACCAAACAAACACATTTCCACACAAATAATCAGATCTGGAAGAGAAGCCCATTGAGTTTATTATGGAAGCTACAAGTCTAATTAGCAAGGAGGAATAAAAAAATAAATCATATTCTCAGAAGGAGCATCTTCAGAAGTGTATGTAGTGTACTGTACCATACGACCGCTAGAAAGGGTAGGACTGCTAGTTACAGTTACAAGCAGGAATGTTGATAACACCTTAAGTACACTAAGGTGGCTGCAGTAAGTGATCATTATGTCAGAAGTATGTGAGAGAAAAGTGAAATATTTCCTTTGAAGATCAAGTCCATAATGTTGTTTTGTTGTTGTTGTTTTTTTTGTTTGTTTTTTTTAGTTCAAAGAACAGAATGACTCTGCAAGATGGGGAGAGAGAGGGAGAAAAAGAAAGAGAGAAAGAGGGGGTGACCAGCTGGATTGCCATGTAAATAGTTGCGAAGATAGGTAGAGCCTGGCGCCGTGCCAAGGGCCCTACAAAGGGCTTCTAACATCTGTTGGAGGCTAAATCTCTGGTCTGTGTTGGAGAAAGAATAACACTCTCGCTCAGATGCAGTCTTTTCCGTGATCACGCAAAGACCCCTTACATAATCAGTGTCTCGATTCAAAACTACATCATTACATATGTTAACTCCCTGATCTACCTATTTAAATCACTGCGGCCTTTAGACGCCGCTCAGAGGAAACCTTTGAAGAATTGATTCTCTGTTCGTATTGAAGAATTGCTGTTTTAATCAGTTCAAGTTGTGTGATAACCCTGTTCCAATTCATTAACTTATCATACAGATCATACAGATTCTGATATACAGTACTCTTTATCATACACCTTGAGTCTTTTGTCCATGTAGATTTTATCAGACATGGTAGGAAATGAAGCAGACTACAAAAAAAAAAAAAAAAGCTCCGAATTCCCAAGTGACCAAAGGCAAAATGTTCAAGTATGCTGAAGAAATCGCATTACTCAGGAAGAACTTTTGGGGTCACATGACACAATCCATCCTCACCCTCTCACTCTCTCTCTATATAAAACTAACACATGAAACTAATTTGTATTACAAATGTTGGTTTAAGACAATGTTCCTCACCAACTGGTGGCTCGGCGAGAGATGGAACACTTTATTTTTTAAGAGCTTAAGGCAAAGCAAACACATTAATTAACGCTATCTTTATGCAAGACAGCCAAGCTAAGCAGGCCCTTGAAACGCTACACCATTACCTAAATTCGCATACATCTGTCTGTGTCTTCACTCAGCCATGGGTGTGCGTGCCGCCTGGCTTTGACTGAAGCAGCGAGGACCACCTGCGTGAAAGGGGAGACCCAGCATGTTATGTCTCCGCAACGAAATAAAATAACACAGAATCCAGCTCTGCAAATAACTCTGTGCTGCGGATCATTTTTCTGGGCGCAGCCCCGATACAAAGGTAAAATAAGAACAGATGATATCACACGCCAGGACCGGAGGGAGAACATTTGCTTTCGAATGCACCACGGGTAGCGTTAAGTTCTTTGTAACAGAGGCGTTTAAAGATGGCATCCGCGCTCAAGGCCACCCTCAGTTAGGACTAGTGGCAGGTTATGGTATTGCACAGAAAATGCTAGAGATGAAATCTGGAACCATTCAAATATTGTAATATTCAGTTTGAGAACTGTAATATACTGTCATTGAGTGCTGATACAATTTTTTTTTTAGCAAATTAGTAACGTGCTACACTGCAAAACAAATAATGCACGAGATCTAAGCTTCGGTTAAGTAATACACAGCTTGACCAAATTGGTGGCCAGGTCGTGTGTAAAAGTGATTTTTATGCACCCAGTAGCTGGAATGAAAAAAAATCTTTAGAGGTCATAACCTGGTCATTCAGTGCATTCTGGTCATCAGCTGACTTCATTTTATTGTCATATAATGTTGTTGAGTCAAGACCTGACCAACTGAAGCAACCCCAGGTCATACCCATGCCTCCAGAGGCTTGTACTGAGAAAGTTCATGTGCTTTCCTTCTTAAGCTGATATGCTCATTGCGGTGTCAATCTGGACTCATCTGACCACAACCTTTTTCTTTTTTTTTTAT
The DNA here is from genome assembly GCA_011419295.1 of Clarias macrocephalus. Taxonomy (NCBI): domain Eukaryota; kingdom Metazoa; phylum Chordata; class Actinopteri; order Siluriformes; family Clariidae; genus Clarias; species Clarias macrocephalus. The sequence continues at coordinate 361,480 of JAAGKR010000019.1, read as the reverse complement.
TCACTCCAAAGTCCAATCTTTATACGCCATAGCAAACTATGACGTATAAACTAAAGCATTTTTAATCATTAACCTCTCTAACAGATGTTAAAAAATAATAATAAAATGGTTTCAGTTCTCATTGCATTGAGCATGTTGAAGTGCTCCTACTTTGACAAGATTTATCAATGCAGATTCCTCAAGTATTTAGGTGATCTCCAGTCTTTAGTTCCATTAGTACAGCACTATCGTTCCAGGTTTTATTAATGCTTTGGCAATTTCTAACCCATATCCACTCATTTCATATTTCCTTAGTTGTTTTCTTTGCTTGCTGCAGGCCAGTCATTTGACCTTTTCAACTTTTTTTGTCCAGGCACTGTATCTGCAATCTAGTTCTATTAACATATTACGTTTTTGACTTGGGAACTTCTACTTAAACCCCAAAATTTAACTTAAAATGAGTAGCTGAGCAAAAACAGAACTGATGAATTACCAGGAAAAATTATATTGCATTTTTATTATTTCTATGGGCATTGGTGGCTCAGTGGTCTTTTTTTTTTACCATGCAAAAGCCCCAGGTTCAATTCCCAGCCATTGGATGCAGTGCCAGTCCCAAGCCCGAATAAAAATGTAAGGGGTTGCATCAGGAAGGGCATCCGGTGTAAAACCTGTGCCAAGCTGTTGTGCGATCCCTTGACATGAGCTGCTGAAAAACTAATAACAATTACATTATTATTTCTTCTATTTCACTCACTCATCTTCTATACTGCTTATCCTGTATTCAGGGTCACGGGGGGCCTGGAGTCTATCCCAGGAGACTTAGAAAAAAAAAAGTGGGGTACACTTTGGGAAGGGCAATTTGGGAACGCCAATTAGCCTAATCTGCATGTCTTTGGACTGTGGGAGGAAACTGGAGTACCCGGAGGAAACCCACCAAGCACGGGGAGAACATGCAAACTCCATGCACACAGAGACGGGAATCGAACATGGCCGGGAATCAAATCCAGACCCTGACGGTGCAAGACGACAGTGCTAACCACTACACCACCGTACCGCCTACTTCTAGTTCTTACCTATTAAATTATCTTCATCTTTTTTTTATATATTCTTTATCGATTAGACATAGGACATTATAAATCCACCACATCAGCTGCAGTGTGTAAGTAAACCTAAAGGCAAAAATAACCTTCTAATGAAAGAAATGCAGAAGAAGAAGAGCAGCTCAGAACACACAACGTGTCATACGTTGAGGTGGATGGACTACGGCAGCAGAAGAACACATCAGGTTTCACTTCTGTCTACAGTATGTAGAGCAGAGATCATGGGCTACAATAAGCACTGAAACCAGGTGTACGGGAAATGTTTTCCTTTCCCACACTGAGTGCCTTAACATCACTCAACAGTCTATATGTGTATCACTGCTGAAAACAGGCATCTCTTCAATGCCACACTTTACTCACCTTATAACAGCTAACATGATAATGCATCGTCTCAAACTGGGTAATGCACGTGACTGACCAGTAGTTATTTGAGTTACCTTAGTCTTCCTGTTAGCTCATATCAGTCTCGCCATTCTCCTTTGACCTTTATCATCAGCAAGGTATTTCCAATCACAAGATGTGTTTTATTCTGTCCACCATTCTGTACAAACCCTACAGATGGTACCTAAAAAAGATACCATGAGATCAGTGGGTTCTGAAATACTTCAACCTGCCCATCTGATAGCACCAATATCAAAGCCATGGTCAAGCCAAAGTCACATTTTATTAATTCTGATGTTTGATGTGATCATTGCCTAAAGCTCTTGACCGGTACCTGTACACTCTTATGCATTCTGCTGCTTTTACATAACTGGCTGATCAATAAATGTGTGTCTAAAAAAGTTTTCAGGATATATAATTATTTCTCCAATAAATTTTATACCTAATGCAAAGTGGACACTGTAGACGTAGTCGTCGAGTAGTCTTTTTTTTTTTTTTTTTTTGTTGCCATTTTGGAACATTTTGGCCTCCTTGCATCTTTGCAGTTATCATTTCAGATTTGACAGAACATGCATCAACTGAATGTGAGGACAGGAATCAAGGACAGTGCAAGCCATAGCCCATAACTTACTTAAGTCCTTCCTTCACCTTAAGAGTGAACTTTTGGTATCACTCTTGCATATGGCATGAAATAATCTTGCTACAATAAAATAGTACAATGCTAAGGTACAAACAAAAGAATAGAGAATATCTGTGTGAAGAAAGACATCAAGAATTTAAATGCAAATTGATAACGAAGGTTAAGATCAGAATTGAGCATTGCTTTTCTTTCCCTTTCTCATGCTTGGGTGAACAACATTTGCTATCTTGCTTGCAAAATTGTTGTATCGTTACCAAAATGACCAGGTGTGTAACATAAGCACAGTGTTCTTACTTAACATTGATGGGCTAATAAAAACAACTTCTGCTCTGTCTTAAGGATGTGCTTCATGCCATTCAGATAAATTAGCCCAGCGGCTGGGGATTTCCTAAAACAATAAACCTGCACCAGTTACTTTTAAATCATGCTCCTGGTTCAAGCCTTTTTTATTTTTGGACTCCACAGTCCAACATGGATATGCTTCTGCTGCCAATGCCTAATTAAATCTGTCTTTGTTTATATTACATCTCCAAAAAGACATGTAAGAACGCATGGCCTTCAACAGCATGCTCTGATCCTGCACAAGTCAGTGCCTGTTGAACATGGTGTATATCAAATTCACAGCTCCAAATCAAATCCTAAATCATTTCCAATGCTCCAAATGTTGTTAGAATTTCCTCTTAAAAAAAAAAAAAAAAAAAAACCTATTGCCACTATTTCCATGAAAATATGACCTGTTTAAAACCAGTATAATTTCTGGTTCCTGGACATCGTTTCGGTTCATTGAAAGACTGCAAATGCATATTATACTGAATCAGCAACAGCCTTGCAAACGAATGATGCACTCACAATACATGTATACAGTATATATAGTTGTAGATATGTATGTAGATTTAGCTATAGTGGAACTTTTGAAAATGGATGCCATCATGAAGTCTTGGCCTCAAAAAATGGGTACCTCTGCCATGAGGTTAAGACTTGTTCATAGATGAATGAATAAAATAAATTGTTATTTAAACAATCAGAAATTGCTGTGTAAAAATGGAGCCTCTGAGCTCAGGCTTCTCTCTTTGCGGAGTCTGATATGTTCCTTGTCCATGTGGGGTTTTCTGAATGTGCTTGTAACTATTTGAGTGAGTGAGTGAGTGAGTGAGTGAGTGAGTGAGTGAGTATATCACTCATCGTCTATGCCACTTAACATTGTATTCAGGGTCATGCGGTGCCTGGACCCTATTCCAGGAGACTTAGGGTACGAGGCGGGGTACGCCCTGGTCAGGGTGCCAATCCATCGCAGGGCACACATACACACACACACACACACTCATTCACACACTATGGGCAATTCAGTAATGCCAATTACCCTAACCTATATGTCTTTGGACTGTGGGAGGAAGAAACCGGAGTCTATATATATGCCTGAGGTGGGAATCGAACCCTCGACCATGGAGGTGTATATATATGAGAGAGAGAGAGAGAGAGAGAGAGAGAGTTAGCGTGACTATAACCCTGTAATCTGTATACACTTTGCAGTTCTTATTTCAAATGCTTGCGTTATGCACATTATGAAATTCCGTCTGCTTCTCAGTCCAGACATTCCCAGCATCGGTCAACTTTAATAAAACACGTCATTACTCCGACCCCACACCCCCCAAAGCCCCCTCCCACCATTTCTTTTAAGGCTAGAGTATGGGGAGACTGGAGGAAGACACGGCGCTGTAGGGAGAAGCTCGGGAAGCACCTGCTGTTAGGGAGGTGAAGAAAAACTCATTAAAAGCAACAAAAAAAAGGGGGGGGGGATCCAAAATTTTGGTTTCTTAAGTGACTGGTAACTTTACGCTATCAAACCAAGCGCTTGAGCGCGTCAGTTTGGTGTGTGTGTGTGTGTGTGTGAAGGGCACATGCTGAGGGGCTGCAGGCAGCACTGAGAGCGATGTGTGTGCGCGGACACTTGGCCCAGCAGCCGTTACGCATGAGCGCATTCATACTTGTGCATGAACCCGTTTCCCCCTTTTTGCTGTTGCTGAGGTAGAAAAAGTAGCTACAGCTCGCGCGCGCAACGGCAAACACACACGCCAAAAAAAAAAAAAAAAAGAAACATCTTGTAGTCACGCGCGTGTTTCTGCGTGCGGCACGCAAATTGGCGCGCGCAAAAGAAGGGATGCCGGTCAGGCGTGGCTTGGGGTTGTTGAATATCCGAGTTGATAATGCACGGGGAGCATGTATATAAAGAGGCTGATTGGAGACGATAAGCGGGCATCAGCGAGTCGCGAATAGCGAGGGCAGCGCGGATGAAGCTGAGCTCGTGCGCGGCCACGTGCTGACTTTCTGAATCGGGTCACATTGACGGCGCGCACCATGACGGAGGTCGGCGGATTCCTCGGCACCATCGATCTGGATTTACCGACTTTCTCGGCGCTCGGGAACACGCCGCTGTCCGACTCGCCGGCCGGGTTGAACGAGCGCCTCGGGCTGATCGAGGGCAGACTGCGGCGCGGCTCGCTCACGGACTTCGATCATCTCAAAGGCTTCCTGCGCAGGAGGCAACTGTACTGCAGGATCGGCTTTCAGCTGGAGATCTTCCCCAACGGCACAGTGCACGGCACCAGGCAGGATCACAGCAGATTCGGTAAGGAACTCCACACCACACACACACACACACACACACACACACACGGTTTCCCTCGGAGCCACAGAGCTGCACTTTGGTGCACCTGCCAGTGTCACTTCTTATTTATTGCATCATGCCAGCACTTCTTTAACTGTGTATACATGCGTATATACAGTATATAACAAAATCCTTTATGTGCTGTGCATCAGTGCACGTTATATACTGTAGCTTAATATAATAGTAAGTATGTGTACTATTACATGCACATGATGCATCTCTCTCTCTCTCTCTCTCTCTCTCTCTATATATATATATATATATAAGATGTACAAATGAGCTGCATACTTTTCCAGACTTTTGGACGCTGTATTGTACTATATAAATTGGCATATTGGACTACACAGCATGCATGTTTAAACATATGCTCCACTTGTCATTTGTGCATTTACAACATAAAGGTTCTTCCTTTTATTTATTTTGTATAACTGTAAAGAACATTAATGATATAGAGTAATAAGTCAAAATGCCATTTAATGCACTAAATGTGCATACACTTCCGGAAGAGAAAATAGTATGATGTATATAATATTAATATAATATGATAATCAATATATAAGGTATAGCAGTGAATTTAGTATTAAAGATTTATACGAGTGTTTCTTTTCCTGAAGCATGTAAACATTTTTCGGACTCTGGGTATATATAGTCAGAATCTGAATCCTGCTATACATTCGTTTAAATACGCAATATAAATGTTATACATGATAAACCTTGAATTGGCTTGAATTTTATGTCAGTTGTGTTACAGTGCCAGAATTTAAGGTGCAACGGTGCATGTTGATATCTCTCTCTCTCTCTCTCTTTCTCTCTATACCACCCACCAACTCGAAACCTGGACCTCCACATCTCTATCTCACGCAGCTCTAATTCCCTGTGCTGAGTCGCAGGTGTCTCTCTTTAGTCAAAAACAAGCAAGGGCTGTTTTTTTTCTGCGCCAACTTGTACAACGGGACGTCGGCTGACTTGAGTGTGCTCACACACGTTGCTAATTATACCTCTAATATAAATCATTCAAGGAGTGGTTAGTATAAAAGTGGTAAACAAATGAGGTCAGGGCACAGACATGTGCGTTCAACAGCTATTGTGCAGGTGCAGCCTTGCTCAGGAGGCTGGAATAGCTCGAAATTAAAGCATGACCACTGTGGAATCCAAAGAAGTTTAATGCTTGTTTTTCTCAGCCAAAACAAGCGGTTTTATTGGATTGACTGTTCGGTGTGCATGTTTCTGGCATCTCCTGATCTGCAAATTCAAGGCAGGCATGGTACGAGCGGGCCATGGCTTTGATTAAATGCAAATATGAAACGTGAATGGTCTTGATTAGCATCCAGAGGTTCTGTGTCCTCTTCAAACTTGAGTGCCATTTTCGTAACTGATCCATGTTGATTTGTAAAGCAGTAGAGGTGTCTGGTGGAATTTTTGATTTAATGATCACATGATATCTTTTTTTTTTTTTAAAGCTATTTCAATAATGCATTCAAGAATGTATCAAAAATCTGTATCAGTTTTGGCTGGTGATTTCATTAGCATGTAATATTTCCAAGCAAAAAGATTAAGTTTTTTTTACTTGACACAAGATAACCCTGTTTACTTGTGAATAGAATTACCAGGACCCAGCTCCTGGGTGAATTTGAGTTTCTGTACCAGCACCGTCTGTCTTGCTTGTGTGCTTTGTGTACATGGATTCCTGCTGGCTTCTCCAGTTCCCTCCTAAAACATGTTAGGTGTATTGGCAAACCCAAATGGCCTTTACTTGTGAAAGTGCACTTGTGTATATGGTGCCCCCTCTACCCATTCCAGGGTGTTTCCCACATTATGCTCATTATGAATCTGGATCCACTTCAATCCCGACCAGTATAAAGCAGTTACTAAAGATAATTAAATGTTAGCCTGTGAAAAGAATTGGCCGTCTCCTATATTACTTATACTCATTTTTCTTAATGCTTTATTCACTTAACCTCATCTCTATAACTCCTAAATGGCTTCTCAAAGTGCATTCATATCAGAGCTGTAAAAAGCATAGCCCCCATCCCATGTATCGTCACAGTAGTGAAGCAATATTGTCTCCCTCAACCTCCATTTTCTCCACCCTCCAAACCCAAAAACCAGAGACTCAAGCTGACGTATTACCCCGTAATGTATTCCTTTATTGAAGCAATCTCTTCAGGGACTATGGACCCTGATGAGACCTGGGTAGTGTTACTGTAATCGTTCATACGTCTGGTTCTTTACATCCATTAACAGGTTCATCATGTTTCTATAATGCAAAGCCAACATCCAAAAAAAAAACAAAGGGTGCCATTTTTCTACTTCAAGAACAGCTCTCGTCGTGATGTCCATTCTGTTCATATGGCGTATATCATAAATACATCTTTGGGACTAATGCTTAGATGTACTGATGTCTGGTCATTGTCTCATCAGAGTTTCTCTATGGCAGGTATCCTGGAGTTCATTAGTCTGGCTGTGGGGCTGGTCAGCATAAGAGGGGTAGATGCCGGACTTTATCTGGGAATGAATGAAAAAGGAGAGCTCTATGGGTCGGTAAGTCAAACCTACACAAACCCCAGAAGCACTCGAGCAGGCACCTGCATGAGCACACACCTGCACCCATGAGCTTTGAGTTTTCATGTTTGTACAATGGGACGGCAGCCAACAGTATAACTACAGTCCTAGTTAAGAGGATAGCTATCAATTCACCGGCCCTTAATCTCAAGTCTGTTTCCCATATGATGCAGACGTGAAAAACACCAATCCAGACAAAACAGGCAGCGTTTCCAGTACTGAGTATCACGCCATGTCTCTGACATCAGACAGAGCTGGAACAGCACCAGGGGCCCCTGAGAGCAAAAACAGTCGGCCTGTTCGAGTTACCTTGTTTTTGTCTTCTGAAGTTGAGAAAGACATGAGAAAGACCCTCGCAGAAAGCACCATGAATCCTAAATTAGAAGGATAGCCTCTTCATTTTGCTTCATAGTCACTAAAATATTTACATATTTCTTGGATATACACAAAGCACTGAGTACACACACACATACTAGCGATATATGGTCTGTGAGTGCTCTCAGTTTCTTGTATATTCCCACACAGGGAAAGTGCTTTACTTGGGTCGAGTGCTCAAATGGTAACAGAGACCAGGTTGGGCTACGAACCGAGTCACATCGCGTGTGCTGGTGGCGTGCACGAAACACCATTTATAGGAAACTCTTCTGTCTTCCTGCCACACAGGCCTTCTGCGTGGCTGTGGGAGAAACATGCTATCAGATTTCCCACCCAGATAATAAACCAGGGCCCTCAACAAGTGTCGGTGGATCTTGGGAATCAGAGTGGGCTTATTACAAGACAGGGAGAGAGGAAAAATGACTTCACATGTAACACGAGAACGCCTTATTAAAATCAGTGCAGTCACAGGTTAATTCACAAACTGTGCTGGAAACTGCACAGACACAAGCAGCGTTTCTCAGACAGGATGGAGGTGTAGGAGGATTGATGCTTGTGTTTATAAACTGTGAAAGGCTTTCTGGCTAAATGAATGAAAAAAATTATTGATTTAAATGATAAAGTAGCAGCTCGTATGATTTAATGCACCCTATGCTAATCTGTGCCACTTGGCTTTTAATTCAATTCACTAAGAGCACGATTATTGGGTTTAGACTTCACTGTGTTCACTGGTATTAGACATTAGTCTAGAATATTCTGTTCCAGGTCAATTGCAATAAGTTTTATTTCACTGCAGATATCATATATATGTACAGCATTACTACATGTCACTATGTTTATCCTGGCCCACATCTGACCAACTCAACTTAAGAATTTAATGCAATTTGTTTAAGCAACTTCTACAATGTCCAGCCACCTTCGCTGGTCCAAGCTGGAGCCGCCTTAACACTGACACTTGAGCTAGAGCCATTGCATGACTGCTTTTTTGGCAGGAAACCTGATGTAAACCCCAGTGCGCTCTATTGTTCTCAGCATCGCAGACAGCCAGCGTAGGTTCACCTGCTGAACCCCGAAGCGATTGCTCATTTAGTCCTGTCAGTGGTGTGGTAGTAGCAGGCCACACAGGAGTTCTCTCTGGCTGCCGTATGTGTGCATGCAAGCCGGGGTGGTTGCGTCACAGTGGGAAATGGATCGAAAGGTTAACAGGTCCAAAAGAGCCGAAACGCTAGCTTCGATGAATTCCTACAATTGGCACCTGTTGCCCAACATCAAACACTTGCCATGTTGGGAAATCAGGTAAAGTGCTGCTTTTCTCACCTTTAGGAAAGGCACTTGTGTAGTTGCATTCAAATCAGCAGGGACCGTTGTTGCCTGAGACAATGGTGTCTCTTCTAACCATCAGTTCAAGGAGGCTTAACTGAGTGACCATCATAAAACTAAGAGTGATAGATTTTCCCAGCTGTTTAAAGTCTCAACTGAGAGTCTAAAGCAGAGGTGTGAAACTCAGTTCCTGGAGGGCCGCAGCCCCACAGAGTTTTGTTCCAACCCTGCTCCATACCATGTAGTTTGCAAATAAGCCTTAATGACTTGTTTAGTTGGATCAGGTGTTTTTAATTATGGTTGGAACAAAACTCTGTGGGGCTGCGGCCCTCCAGGAACTGAGTTTGACACCCCTGGTCTAAAGTCTCATTAACAGTGAAACTCAGAAACCTGTTCTTATAAACTGCAATAGAATGTGGGACAACCTAACTGACCAAACAGTCTTGTCCTTGGCTTTCTTGCAGAAAAAGCTGACAGCAGAGTGCGTCTTCCGTGAGCAGTTCGAAGAGAACTGGTACAACACTTACGCCTCGACGCTGTACAAACACACCGATCCCGAGAGGTACTACTACGTGGCCTTGAACAAGGACGGTTCACCTCGAGAAGGCAGCAGGACTAAAAAGCATCAGAAGTTGACTCACTTCCTGCCCAGGCCAGTGGAGATCGAGAAGATCGCCCAAGCGTACAGGGATTTGTTCCAGCACAGGTGACCAAAAGTCCAGCCAGGACTGGAGGAGCGGGGAGGGGTGAACGGGGAATCTGAGAGAAACTTAAGGTTTTTTCCGGAGACCCTCCTTTTCTTCCCTCACGACTGTTTAGATTTGCCTTCTGGTCCAAAGCAAGGAGTCCCTCTCCAGCAGTGACTGAGATAAACAGTACGTGTGTGTTCCTGGATGGATCTGTTTCCTCTCCTTAATGGGTTTCAAACCACAGTGCAGAGAGGACATTCCTCTATCCGCCACCGGTGCCAAGAGGTTTCTAAGGGAGAGGTGTTGACTTCAGGGGCCTTGTGGTGTCATGCAACCACCTCATCCTCAGATAACTAGTGGCAAAAAAAAAAAAAAAAGGAAAAAATTCCTGAGGAACCACTCATGATGGAAAGAACCACTCGAGAGCTATGCTCCAGATTTGGTCTTGGCCATTTCAGTACGTCTTAAACATTTCGTCTTCATCTGCAAGCCAGGGTGAAACACAGATGCTTGTCACTTCTAGCAACAATAGCACCATTGAACTCGAGCACAGGCGCTAATCTCACTGAGAGTGTCTTTGTAAACCCATGCTCACCTTCATAAGGCAGTAGGCATGCCCAGTGAGCTTCGCTAAGGGACCATGGTGCTGATCCTACGGTGAAAGCAAATAATTACGGGAACATTTATCTAGGTGGACGAGGACAATAAAATTTTTTTTTTTTTTTTTAAATACAGTGGCATCTCACTAAGAGAAACATAAAGAGAGGTCTTTTTGATATTTATATATATACAGTATATATACAAATGTATATTTATGGACACTTGGTGAGACAAGTGTGCGGTACTGCTAAGTAATAAAACTGGCAAACTTATGGAAACAATCACTAATAAAAAACCAAACCATTAAAGACTTCAGGGTTTTTTTAAGATAAAGGCTTAAGAGACCACCAAAGAGGAACGAACACCTGTCAGGACAGAGTGGAAAAGACCATCTCCAGTGTGAAACACGGAGATAAATTAGCACTTAGAGAATCCACTCTGTGATTTCACTCCTTTGCTTTTGAAGGTTCTGGAAAAGTCTGCTTGTTGACAGATTTAAAAAAAAAAAAAAGAAGAAGAAGAAGAAAAATGAAAGCACTCTCTAGGGGAAACAAAGGAATGATATTTCTATTGAATCCAGGGAAAAGCTACGGCATATGCGGAAAGGTTGAACCGACAAGGTGTGAAGTGTAATGTAAGGCTGTCAGGAACATTCTTAACAATGTAAGTGACAAGTGTAAATATGGATGAACCTATTTATAAGATGTACATTGTATTTATTTTCTACATATAATGTAATTCTAAATCTTTATATGAATATATATTTATTTATTTCAAAAGTCTCTATTTTGTAATGAACTTGAAATGATAAGAATTGTAGATTCTACTGAAAGTATACAAATGGGTTTGACATGAATGAACGACAATAAAATTGTCCTGCTATTGATTGCTCGCTGCGAGTGACTGTTTCTGCTTACAGATAAAACGTTTCTCTGATAATTAAAATGTTCTGTGGAGAACTATCGGGGTCGGTTTGTTCATTGCGCCGAAAGCAATTTCTTCTGGAACAGTCCAGCACTGAGGATAGAAATGCCTGAAAGAGCAACGGCTATTAATCTAAGAGGAGGCATGTCAGAGCTGCGCAGTTACACAAAATACCTTCAGCGCAGATCACAGCCGCTACACCAGGGATGAAAGTCCATCTGATAAATGCCTACTGCTCCAGAGAATGTGAATTCCAGAGCAGAGCTGCAGCCCTGCGTAATCAATCTCTATGAAGATGTGGATGATGGCTGATGATGTAAAGAGACCGTGCTTGGCTTGAGACACCTATGAGAAAGTTCTCCCAAAACAGCCTGCTGAGGCATAAATCAAAAGTGTGTAGCAAGTAAAACAATGAAAGGTGGGTCGCTGGTTGACAAAACCTGCTGAAAAATAGGGCCTCGTGTACGAGAACAGCGATTTGTAATAAAACGTTCCCTCCGAACAGATCCAGCGCGCTTTTCGTCTGGCGAAAAGCACTGGAATCCTGGAACGAGATACGGATAATCTGCGAAAAATATGATCAATGATATAATCTGCTTCGAAATTGGCACGGCCACGCTGGGATACTTTTAGCATTAATGCATATTCACGCACCATGAGATCAGCAGCAGAGCCGAAGTACGCAGATGAGGGGAACAGCTGCCTAGTGGCCAGGAGGAATGTGCTGCACATGTAGCCTAGTGGTAATCTCTGTATAAGAAAGATGGGATCAACATTTCAACATCTGCAATAGTTGTAATGTTTCACTCTTTTTGTGAGCTGTGAATGCGCGCCTCCCTGGGGGAAGGAGGAGGGGCGGGAAAGGGGGGATAGGGGTTGTTCGGGAGGGCCAAATGGAAAACCGAAAGACCCCGAGTGGAAGAAATCCTGGCACAGAAAGGATAGGAATGTACAGAAGAGGTGTTGCAGATGAAGAAAGGGATGCTCCGTGTGCTGAGACTACAAAAATCTGAGTCAAGTCTCAAGTATTTACTCGTGCAGCACTTTTACAACTTGATTTGTTAACCACAGATGTTTTTACTGTTTATATATATAAAATTTCTAGAGCAGTGCATATTGTACCCTGAAGCCATGATTGGACTCATCTCAAAAGATGAGAAACTATAAACAAGCTGGGTTTTATAATTTCTCATCTTTTGAGAACATTATTCAAAACAGACCAAGTCTTTTTTATTAATCACTTTGATCAAACAGGCCTATTCCATGTCTGTAGATTTCCTGATCCTCTACTTTGAGCCAAACCCCAGGACAGCTACCCTAATAATTTCAGGGTTGATCTTGGCTATTAAAACAATATACACTGGACAATGACTCACTTTAATTATATTTAACTGCGACACAGCATTGACTTGAGTGGCATGCACGAAAAGTACCCTTTAATTAAGAGATCTTGATTTCACTTCATGGCAAGGCCTTGCATGAGGAAGAGGGACAAGTGCACTTTCCTTCGAGTGTTCAGCTGCCATGTGCTTCAGAACAAGCTCTTAAAGATGTCGTGGCTAGCTTTGCATGTCTAAAAACAAAAAGCTACAAAAAATTATATAGTTACACTATGTGGTCAAAAGCATGTGTACATCTGACCATGACACTCGTATGTGCTTGTTCAATTCAAGTCAGTTTTATTTATATAGCACTACTGTTGCAAAGCAACTTTACAGAATCAAAAGGATGAAAAGTGTGAGGAAATATGTACAGTATAAAATTATAATTATCAGTTTGTCTATTGAACCGCTCATTCCAGATTCTGTCCCCCATTTTCCATCATAACCTCCACTCTTTTGGGAAGGCTTTCCAATAATTTTTTTCTGTTTTATTATTTATCTGTGGGGATTTTGCCCTTTAAAAACTAAGGTCAAGGATGTTGGTGTTGCAGTTTATCTCAAAAGTGTTCAGTGGCGTTAAGGTGTGCAGCCAATCAAGTTCTTCCACCCCAGTCTTCGCAAACCATGTGTTCACCAAGCTTGTTTTGTGCACAGGGACACTGTCATGCTGGAACAGGTTCAAGCCTCTCTGTTTCAGTAAAGGGAAATGGTAATGCTACAGCATTAGTGGTCCATAGAGAGTTTTTTTTTTTTATCAATATATTTATTCAAAATCTTGGAGTATTATCATACAAAAGCTCAAACAAACATTATAACAAAATATTGTGCAGTGGTCCACTTCAGAAGGTCCTTGATGAACCTCGCTTTGTGCACTGGTGCACAGCCATGTTGGAACTGGGATTGTTTTATTAGGAGTTGGGCTCAGCCAAACTTCTAGTGAAGTTCCAGTGCAAGGAACTCTTAATGCTTCTGCATACCAAGACATTCTGGATAAATTTCCCAACTTTGTGGGAACAGTTTGGCCCCTTCCTCTTGTAACATGACTATGCACCAGTGCACAAAGCAAGGTCCATAAAAGACAAGGATGAGCGAGTTTGGTGTGGAAGAACTGGACTGGCCTGCACAGAGGCCTGACCTCAACCTGATAGAACACCTTTGGTATGAATTAGAGAGGAGACTGTGAGCCTTCTCCAACATGAGTGTCTGACCTCACAAATGCGCTTCTGGAAGAATGGTCAAAAAGTCCCATAAACACACTCCTAAACCTTGTCGAAAGCCTTCCCAGAAGGGTTTAAAGCTGTTATAGCTGCAGAGGGTGGGCCAACATCATATTAAACCCTATGGATTAAGAATTGGCGAGTGAATACTTTTAGCAATGTAGTGCGTGTGTGTATAGTATATACACGCAAACACACTGTGCATGGGTCAAACCAGGACTTTTGTTTGTTCATAATAACAGAATCTGCTACAATAATGTACTTATCCCAGTGTTTCAATAGTGTCTAGATACCATCAAGGCAGATCGTTTTTTCAGTATGCTGGAGGCATGATCAGGCTGCCTGCATCGTGTCTGAAACGCAGGCCTCCCAGGAACTCCTTTAATGGGCCAAACATGGGGCGTGTCCAAACATTTGACCCCCCCCACCCCCACCCCACCCCCGCCCCAGTGTGGTGCTCAATCACTGTTGCATGGAGTGTTTGCTGTGCTGGGTTGGCAGTGCTATTTTATTAGGGGTTTTCTTAGTTTTTTCGATGTGCAAATTTTATATACCTTCAGTTTAACATAACTTAAGTCGTGAGTTGGTCAAGGACAAACATGTGAAAGACACACTTGAAGGCTGTGGTACTTTTCAGGGGGTTTCACAACGCATGGATGATCACACTTACATCATTATGATAAATAAATCCGTTAATAATCATATGGCACCAAAAATAATCCAACAGGATTCAAGTGACCAAGTTGAATGCCTTCTGGTGATTTAAAAGTTTGTCACCTGAGCTGAAGGATCATGGGATTGGAGCCTCAGAGCACCAACAAGGCAAGGTTTGTAATCTACAGATGAACAGATGTACAAACAAACATCTAATGACACCAATGACAGTACTAAATGCAAATCACCCTTTTGGTCACTTTATTTAAATGTAATATTAAATACTTATTCTAGTAAATAGTAGATCAGATAAATGGCAAAACAAGTGGATAATATTTGCTAACATGAGAACATTGTGAGGAAAATGAAAAGTTGATCTACGTTTCTAAAATGCATCCTGTGCAAACTAGAACCCAATTAGAAATGTCTATGCCATTATAATCTGTGCTGAAAGTTGAGTACGGTAGCCTTAGGGCCAGCCAAGTATGGTTAGTTAGCATTAGAAGATAAATGCAGCCTAACCATTAAAATTTGCCTTGAAAATACAGGAGCACAACCAGTCATCTCGGAGAGAGACAAGAACCCGCTAAGACGAGCGGGACAGAACAAATGAACAGTACGACACTAATGCTAGGCATCACTTTACAACAAGGGATTAGAAGATACAAAAGTCCAGGGAATCTGGCAAGCAGTTTTAACAACACAGGCATTCCATTACAAGTTAAGCAACGACAAGTGTAAAAGCCTAAAAGCAGGATAGAAAAGAAGAGTCTGTTCAGTGTGTTTGAAAACAACAAACTGTTGATGTAAGGCCATCACTGCATCTTTTTTTTTCCTTCTTTTTTTTTTTTAAGGTGTTTAGAACAGTGCATACTGAGCACTGGGCTTTCACAGCACCACTCATCATCCACTAGTAAACAGATATTATGCAGTACCTAATACGATTCTTCTAGATCACTTAGAACATACGTAATGAGCAACACTATGGTCCACAGAGGTTGTAAGTTCTTTGTTTTGTTTTTTTTCCTTGACCTGTATATAAAAAAAAAAACAATAATCAAATAATGCACAGCCCTTATTTAAGGGGAAAAGAACAATGCAATGCTTAAAAGCATTTTGGGAGAATATTTTAAATATTTTGAAGGAAAAAAAAAAGGAATAAAACTTAAACACTAAGGCTGTATATACAGAGAATTACAAACCATACTGCCAAAGTCTTCTAGATATCCATCCTAGATTTCATCATGAGAGCTCAAAAGAGTTCAAGGTGGTTATTTTTAAAATGCCCACCACACAGGAGCTGGCCAAACATAGGCATGGTTTCTTTTGCTGAGGGCATCTACAAGCCCTTTGACGGCCCAGGGTTCTTGCCTATCTGGGAGGTTGGCAGACCCTGGAGGGCACCCAACTGTTGGTACAGACCCAGCAGGTCCATTTGACTCATTCCCCCGGCGATGCCATTCTGAATGGCCAGCTGGTTCATCAGAAGCCCTTGCCTGGCAAGCGCCAGCTGCTGCTCCTGGACCTTGCGATTGGCGATCACCTTCTGCACATACATCATCAGCTGTGAAAGAGAAGAAAATAAGGCAGTGGAATTAAACTCATGAAGTGGTACAAAATTGCAGCAGACTGGAGAATGGATTGCTGTTTGCTGCAGACAAAAGCAAAGGGAACATCATTGCTGGACAAAGAGCTTTTTTTATTTTAGGGAGGGGGGAGGGAAGAATTTATGTAATACAAACATCTTTTTTGGGGGGGTACCTTAACCTCCTCAGAGCTATATTGTAATATTTTATAACTTGTAATTTCCCCTCACTGCTTCTCTTTATCAGCACCTGAAAACTAATGAACTTCTTCAAGGTTTTTAAACAGGAAGAAGTTTGGCAGAGAGTAATAAGTCAGTGTCCTCATATGAGGATCTTATAAGACTATTCACACAAGGTAGACAGAAGAAAATGTGATTCTCCAATATGAGAACAGTGGGGACTCATGAGGTTAAGCTTCAGGTTTAAGAAAGAATGAAAACTCAATATTTGTCATGTTTGCCCCCCCCCCCCCCCTTTAGCATACTGTGGAAAAAAATTGCACGCAAAAATGCAAACTGGATCTAGTCAATCTCCCTCACTATTAGGAATGTCTAAGAGGGATGGGTTAACTAATCTTCAGTTAGCATTAGAATAAACATGAATTAACCATTACCATTGTCCAAACACTCAACATACCTTAAACTGAACTTTAACCCTAAACCAAACCCAACCGTTACTCTTAAGCTCAAATCTGCCTGAACCGTAACCAAAACAAGTCATATTGTTATGAAACGCTCTCACCAATATCATGTACAAAAAGCCCGGTCTGTTGTACGTTACCCAGATTGAGAATGACCTGCACAACTTTGTGTAAAACGAAAAAAAATAAATGGGAAAGAATTATGCCATATATAAAAGAGATTACCGTCTGTTGCTTGTTGAGAATGTCTCGGTACACGGTCTCTCTGTGCTTCAGCTCCATGTCGATGGATGCCTGTCTGGCCAGAGCCATGCCCTGCACCTGGGTTTCCGATAGACTCGGATTCTCCTTCCACTGCCAAACACAAAGCCACCTGTTAGTCTGGGCTCTCTGAAGACACGCACACACCTGCTCACATATAAACCATATTTGTGGCGCATCCATAAACATGGAGGGAACATCTCATGTCTTTGATATACCTACTCAACCGCCAAGCAAAACTAAAGTGTGAAAGCTGCAACAAAAAAAAAAAGAGAGAGAAAGCTGCCTGGAACAAAACATTCTTCTAAGAACTGACAGTTGATCATGATTTTTACGTTTCTCAATTAAGTGGGGGGTGGGGGGAGTCCACCACAATTTTCTTAAGTGTCACAAATCCCATTAAAGTTTTATTTACTGACCTTGATACACATGAGATTTAAAATGCATACAAGCCTAGTCATAAATACATTAACATTTCGTTTTACATTCTCCTGTGCTGTACTTACCACCTGCCCGACAATGTCCTCAAACGGCTCCCGGGGCAAAGCCTTCAGAGCGTTGGTGGCTTCCAAGACCTTCTGTCGACCCTGGTTGATCAGGTCCTTCAACGTAGAATTGTAAAAAGAACAGAGAGAACAAAGACAACAGATTGATCAGGGTTGCGTCACTATGCCTGTGTTACTCGACCTCAGTGCAGTTTTTGACACCATTGATCATAGTATTCTCTTTCACAGATTAGAAAATATAGTAGGAATTAAGGGAACAGCCCTCTCCTGGATCAGATCCTATTTGACTGATCATTATCAATATGTAGATTTAAATGGTGATTATTCTGCATGCTCTCTAGTGGAGTTTGATGTTCCACAGGGCTCGGTTTTAGGCCCACTGCTTTTTTCCCTTTACATACTTCCTTTGGGCAACATAATCCGTAAGCATGGTATTAGTTTTCATTGTTATGCTGACGACACACAGTTATACATCTCAGCAAAACCAGATGATAAAAAACAGGTTGCTAAAGTTGAGCAATGTGTAAAGGATATAAGAGACTGGATGCTAATTAACTTCCTTCTGCTTAATCCTGATAAGACAGAAGTTCTAGTCATGGGACCGCATGCAGCTAGAAGCACGATTTTAGATCACACTGTAACTTTAGATGGCCTTTCTGTTCTATCTAGTGCATCAGTAAAAGACGTTGATGTGACCTAGACTTTAGTCTTTCATTTGAAGCTCATGTAGGTAATATCACCAGGATAGCTTTCTTTCACCTCAGAAATATTGCCAAGTTAAGGAATATGTCGTCACTAAATGATGCAGAAAAACTAGTTCATGCTTTTATCACTTCTAGGTTGGACTATTGTAACACCTCACTGTCTGGTTGTTCAACTAGGTGCATAAACAAGCTTCAGTTAGTACAGAATGCAGCAGCGAGAGTCTTCACTAGAACCAGAAGATACGAGCACATCACCCCTATCTTATCTTCACTTCATTGGCTCCCTGTGAAATTTCGCATTGGTTTTAAAATACTACTTTTGACATATAAATCATTAAATGGTCTCGCGCCGCAGTATCTGAGTGAACTGCTAGTGTCTTACGATCCACCACGCGATCACACGAGCCCTTTGATCAAAGGATGCAGGCTGCTCGTCAGTACCACGTACATTATGAAAACTACAGCAAGGGGCAGAGGTTTTTCTTACAAAGCCCCAAAGTTATGGAATAGCCTTCCAAATAGTGTTCGGGACTCAGACATAGCTCAGTGTTCAAGTCTAGGCTAAAAACCTATTTATTTAGCCAAGCATTTTTGTACATTTCGTAAATACATTTTTGTAAATACATTTACTTGGGTAAAGGAGCAGATCTGGGGGACTCATGGACGTAGAGGATTATGGTAAACTGGTATGTTTAGATGTTGTCTTCCCCACTCTCACTGATCACTCAGTTTTGTTGACGATGAGGTGATTGGTTGCTTTACTTCTCAGCGAGCCCTCATGTCTGTGTTTCCTTCTGGCTCTCCCTTTTAGTTATGCTGTTATAGTTAGTCCTGCCGGAGTCCCTGCTTGCACTCCACACTAAATATACATTCACCTTATACATTATGTGACTGACCATATCTAACTGTTATCTCTCCTCTTCTGCTCTCCCCTCTGCTGTTCTCTCCCCCCCCCCCCTTCTCTTTCCCTCTCTGTTGAGATACACATGTCGATCCTGAGCTGCCAGTGATCCAGATTCCCTCTGCCCTCTGGACTTGTCTGACTCGTCCTGGTGTCCCGTTTGTGGTTGGACATCTTGTCACATGGATGCCCCGTGTGTCTCTTTGGGATGCGCCTGAAGTCTGGGGACAGTTTCATTCTACCATGAAGACGGTTCTGGCCTCGACTGATGCTGACATCTAATTCTCTGGGGACTTGACTTGGCTGCAGTCGCTCGATAGTTTAGGACTGGAATTTCCTACAAGTCTACCTGAGCCTCCAATAACTACCTGGACTCAATATTAACATCAATTAACATCAACTGTTATACTGAACTGCGTGCCACCTTACACACAGTATGAATGCAGATCAATTTCTGCTTTGTGTTTCACCCAAATGAGGATGCGCTCCCTTTTGAGTCCGGTTCCTCTCAAGATTTCTTATTGCCATCTCAGGGAGTTTTTCCTTGCCACTGTCACCCTCGGCTTGCTCATCAGGGACAGTCTGACTATCTGACCAAATGGTCAGATAGTCAGACTGTCCCTGATGAGCAAGCCGTATTTCATACACTTTCACATTCCATACTAACTTAAATAATTCTTTTGATTGTGTAAAGCTGCTTCGCGACAATGACAATTGTTAAAAGCGCTATACAAATAAAATTGAATTGAATTATCTATGTTGGTTTGAACTGTTAAATTATATTTGCAATGTTAGGCGGAAAGGGCATTTCCTTTCATAACCTGGAAATAGAATAATAGCAAAACAGTATATTCTATTTTTACATAATTTTTACGTTATTAATGCACATTAAACTGTAAACATTGTGTATTTTACTTTAATCAGTGTGATTTTTACTTGTTGCTTATTGTTGTGTAATCTGTGAACTGGCTGCTGTAATGAGAACTCCCTTTGGGATTGATTGATAATCAATCAATCACATTTCAGAACTACTTCTGTAAATGATTTATGGATAAATTAGCTCACATCCAGCTTAACAAATGAGGTCCAATGACAAACACCGTCTTCTGTTTATAATCTGAGTGAATATACCATACTTTAAACAACACAATGGCCACCAAGGTATCCATAAATAGAAGTTGGCACAGACCCGCGCCAGCTGTCGGGTGCTCAGAGAGGCGCATCAAATTAGCTGACTAACGGTGGCATGCACCGTTAGTGTGAAAGCGGTACTCATTACAAACCTCGAGCTGCTGGTTGGACATGGAGGCCAGAGCTGCCACGTTGAAGGGGAAGTAGCTTGACGATCCACCGATGCCTACAGAAGGATACGTCGGCTGGTTGAAGCGCATGGAGAGACCCTGGAACACATATCAGATTCAATCCTGTTAGTTAATGGAGGAGAACATGCACCAAGTGTAAATATACTTAGAAATATGCCAAATCCTATTCAGCTATCCTGCTTATAATATCTTTTTTTTTTTTTTTATCCTCATACGTGTCACTACTAGTCATTCTCCTCTTTGATATGAAACTTAATCAAAGCACACTTGGACTCTGACTTCACTTTTCCGCCTGCATGATGTGTCCGCCATCTGCCGCCGAGCTTCGGCTAACAATAACCGTCACGCCTTTCTGCTGCACCCGGCAGACGGCGATCACCGGCTCAGAATGTGCATTCGGGGAAAAAAAAAAAAAAAAAAACACCAGGGTGAACAGTACCTTACGTCTACAGTACCTTACGTCTACGCTCAACAATTCTCTTGCTTAACCAGAGGTCAGGGTCTGTGCACGAGTTCGCCCCTTTAGCAGTTGCATGCCGCTTATTCTCTGTACTTTTTTTTTTTCCAGGAGTGTGTGCTTTTCATAAACACACCCTGATGGTAAATGACCAGTCTCCCAGATGTGAGCCAGAGCAGGTGTGCTGCAGCAGTGAGGGGGTCAACACAGCAGAGCTGGCCCTCAACTGTACACGTAATGTAAACTGTCATCTATATGTTATAACACTTATATTTTACGCCAAATATATTGTTGAACTAGCAGCACCTCCAAAAACGTAATCATTTGTCCCCTTGTGGTGAGCTTTAAATTACATACTTAACACCTAATTAAAACTTTGACCTCTTCAGCCAAAAGTGCCACCGAACCACAGGTCAACTTGCAACATAAACAACTTAAAATAAAAAATAATAATAATAAAAAAAAAGATTAGTATGGCTTTAAAGATTTGTAACACATCAGACTAAACAAATATACAGTATACACCTAATTATAATTAAACTCCTATTCAAAAACTTCTTTATTCTGTTGCATAAAAAGAAGAAGTGTGTGTGTATATGCCAATTGGAATTGGGGTCTCCTTGGTAACCTAAAACATCCATTGCAACCCCAACACTGGAAAAGTGGAATGTTGAGCTTTTGTTTTCACACAAGTATATATTTCTACAGGCGTGGTGCTCTTAAGCAAAAAAAAAAGGTAAGACTGCGGTCGGTGAGCACTTGATTGCTGCTGCTGCGCACTTCCCACGTCCAGCTAGGCTGATTACAATCGGATCGGATTTCAATCGGCACTGCAGTGGCACAGAAGTGGCACGGTTAGCGCTTCTGAACAAAACGAGCTCCGCTTTCCTGGAATCCAGCTGCCCATCACCATGGCAGCTACAGACTTTTTTTTTTTCTCCAAATGGTCCACCTTTTACACTGCTGAACGCTGAAGAGACTGGGATGATCCTGTAGTTCAGACACTCAACTAACTCCTTCACGTGACAATATAATGGCTAGTTTGATTAACACGACACATCTCATTCTGATTCTTCCTACTTTCAACACAGCCGTGTCTATCTCTAAAATCTCTAAATGATATATTTTTAAAAAGCTATAAAAAACATTCCAACAACTGGATTATGGTAGTGCCGGATTGTCATCTGACTGCCTTATCAAAGATCAATTAATCCAGGTTAACCTTTCTCGACTAAACTCAACTGACCACATTCATCGAGTTTTTATTTTTTCATTATTAAGTATTGCTCTATCCAAAATCAAGCACAGACATTTATACACCAGTACATTCCCTTTTTTTTTTTGACTGGTTTAATAACAAGCGTTAGATCCAAAGCTGAAGCCATCCTACCTGTGAAAAGGGGGGGGGGGGGGGGAATTTAAGAGCCATTTGTCATGTTTGCAATCCACCCACATAAAGGGAAATACTCAATAATTTTTTTTTTTTTAAATCTAGTTTCTATGTGCAGATCTGTGGATGTGGATGGGTTTTAGAAGTTCAAGGATTTTTCATAATAGTAATTGCAAATTAAATAAATCATGAAACAAAAATTTCCTCTATAACAGCAATGCAAATTTTATATAATACCAGGCAAGAGATTATCTATTAATCATTCTTAAAGCATTTCTAAATCTGTGTCTTGTAAAACAGGTTATTTTATGTGTCTTGTAAAACAGGTACTTTTCATAAGATAAATACCATGTACCATGACCTGTCGTTCTGGGTATAGAAGAGTCTCACCTTTTTCTCCGCCTCATACTCAGCCCAGGCGGCCTTCCTTTCCTCCTCACTCAGAGCCTCCTCCTCTTTGTGGTCTAGCAGGGAATCGTGCTCATGGTAACCCACAATCTGATCTTTGAAGTTCTGAAGAAGCTCGGCCAGGAAAGGGTCCTGCGTAAGGGAGGGGGGGGTAGGGGAGAAGAGGTACAGGTGAGCACTCCTGCAATGTCCTTGCTTATAGGCCAAGCGGACTTCCTGTGATT
This sequence comes from Clarias macrocephalus, assembly GCA_011419295.1. NCBI lineage: Eukaryota > Metazoa > Chordata > Actinopteri > Siluriformes > Clariidae > Clarias > Clarias macrocephalus. The sequence continues at coordinate 338,593 of JAAGKR010000019.1, read as the reverse complement.
ACTGCCATTTCTGCTCTGCTCTAGCTTTGTGCCTGGACGTTAATCTAGGACAAACAAACCCTCATGGCTTCATTAGAAACCAGCAGAAACAGACTTTCACTTCTAGGTCGGTTTGTTTAAAGTAATCACAAACTTTTAATCAGAGACAGGAAAACATCCTAATCCAATCACAGATTACAAAATCGCAATTTAGCAGCTGGGTTGCAGCACTGATTCCTGAAAGCTGCACCGCCAGCAGTCCAGCACTCATACACGGACATATTTGAAACAAATTGAAGATTTTTTTTTTCAAGCAATGCTGCTTTCCATGACGACATTGTTATTGAAAACAATACCTGCGTAAAAGCACATTCTCAGCCAGCCATTTTACACAAAGGTGGTTTACATTACTCTACAGTACAAAAGTTCGAGTTTCCTTCGTCTTGCCTTTGCTTCGCATTAAGTGGACCCTTCCTATTTGGCAACGCTGTCTTATTGGACATGCTAGTTTGACGAAAATTTCACTCGTGCAAACAAAATTCATCACGCAAATTATTAAAGACGAAAAGCATTCAGAAAGTGACTGAAAATTGGTGATGCAAAGCGCTCAAAGAAACAAAATCTAACAATGCAACCAAGCAGAACTAGAGCTTTTACTCAGAAAGTAATTGAGAAAACAGATCGAGGTCTATTTATGGAAAAACAAAACCTAAAGATATCGGGCTCAGACAGGTAAAAATAACACTGCCATGTTTTCTGCATTACGCCACAGCAAAGTAATGGACTGCAGAGCTACAGATCCCTCCACATCAAGTCATTTGGCTAAGTGGACTTGATAGCTGGAAAATAAAAACATGTGGCAAAAGCAAGTACAATCAGTGAAGGCCCAGCCCATCGCCTCCACAGCCAGAAAATCATGTCTGTACGTTCAGTCAAGCCTGAGTTACTAATTAAAACATGGCAGAATACTGAACCCTATTCTCCCAATGCACCATCAATGCTCCAAGACTTCTCGATCTCCCAGGGTTCACAAAAGCACAGAAAACATCTCAGGAAGGTGCGTTTACATTACTCGACAATTGCTGTAAAGAAAGAGTTCACCTAGAAAAAGGGGGGGGGGATGTGTTCCCACAAGAAGGCGATTTGATGATTAAGCTGTTGCTTACATGGCTGCTGAACATATTTCAAACACTGCCTGCTCTACACTGTAGCCCAGAGGCAGAGCAGGAGCCTGGGCTTGGACTTAACTGAACGCTCTTCAATGCTGAGCCAGTAAATGGGTCACAGAGCTGAGGGGGGTCAAATGACAGTGGCGCTGTCTGGAGAGATCTCACTCACTACGCAGGGATTCCTGATTAATCTCCGAGGCTGGAACTTTCCGGGTGGTCCAGGCTGTCTCGTCAACCTGCCCAACATGTGCATCTCGAGCAGAGCCACTAATGACCATAAATGCTGGGCGATTCTTTTGTATAAAAGACGGCTTAAGCGAATGCTATCGTTTTACCTTGAAGTCAAAAAAAAAAAAAAAAAACTAAGGGAGGTGGGGTGGGTGAAGGAAAAAGAATGGAAGAAAGCAACCGTATTTTTGAAGAGGAGGTGAATGAGGTCTCTCAGGCACTCCAAAAGGGGGGGGAAGGAAACCATTTGGCTTTTCATCATGGTATCTAACTTGGTGAAATTCTGAGATGAAGGTGGTCCCAGGTGTATCCCAGGCCAGCGTCTAAACAGTACGCTCTTTGAGTCATTATTAGTCAGAAAGTCAGACACTGTAAAGCTTCCCGTACTGTTTCTCAATGCCAAATGGCATTTGTAACAACCTGTTCAAATTCAAGCATCCCAATTCTTTCAAAACGTAGAAACATTTAAACAATAACATGATTCCCACCAGCCTCACCAAAAGGAAGCCTGAGTCATATAGTATTTATTAGAGATTTAACCATTGATTGAAGTGAACAGATAATGAATAGACAGATTAGACAGCTTCTAGGAAATGGTGGCGCTTTTGCACATCGCCTGAGGTCCCATGACACACAAGTTGCTTGAGTAGGAGGATTTTGCTTTCATGTGGGGATGACGAAGCTGTCAGGTACGAAGCGTGAGGAATGAACATAAAAGCATTCAACTGTTCATTCAATATGCACAAATTATTCTGAACTACATACAGGATAGAACAAAATCTTTTTTTTTTTTTACCTGACAAAACGACAAGCAAAAAGATAGAAGTTTATGCAAATTATCCAAACGTTTGCACAAACAATGCCTGCTTGGGATTGGACAACAGCTAGTACAGCTAGCTCTTCTGTGTAGTAAACTTCATTTTAGACAGTATTAAATCAAAGGAGACAGACCCTTATGACCTTGAGTGAAGTAGATGAGGTTCAGGAACCTTGGTAGCATTTTCTCCTTGTTAAAAATGGGATTTACCCTCACGCCCCGATAAATTAAAATAAATAAATAAATTCATACTTCAATATATATTAAAACATGAAAACACATGGACAGTGCACGATGTTACTCTTCTGGTCCTCAACCATTCTTTATTTAAAATCAGTTCTTTCCTTTTAGACAGGCTTATCGAACAAAGAAGGCCTGAATGACCCTTGTAAATGGTGTGTGATGAGCAACATCTGTAGCAACATCTGAACCAGCCCTACAAGAAGAAAAAAATTGGCTAGTTTTGCTTCAGCTTTTGTGTTCATTCAGGGAATTTGTTTAAAAGGTCCTGGCAAATGAGACCATGAGAAAGAAAAACTTGTAATCAAATCCCAAATAAAACCTGATGTCATTTTAAAAGAAACCCAAAGCTTCAAAGTTCAAAGTACCAGGTCTATATTTTCCCCAGTGTTTATATCTGAAGTATATCGTTTTATTTTTACTTAAGATAAGTACCTTTTTGACCATTTCTGCCCAATTTCTGGACCCCTGTAGTGTTTTCTCTCCCAAATTATTTACACATGGTTTGGATCTCTCGCTGTAAATACTAAATGCCCTTTCAAAAAGTTGAAGAGAAGTCTAGTTGAAAAGAAATAATAAAAATAAAAACTAGGCCGGGGGGGGGGGGGGGGGGGTTGCACCCACTACTTTACTTACTCATCTACTGTATATTTGGGATGCATGTGGTAAACGGGGACAGTTCCACTTTACCATGAAGATGGTTCTTGCCTCGGCAGACAGCTGTTCTCTGAGAACTTGTGACTGCAGTCGCTCGATAGTTCAGGACTGGAACTTCTTTCAGTCCACCTGAGCCTCCAATAACAAACTGGAACCCATGCTAACCTAAACACATCAACTGTTATATTGAACTTCCAGACTCCTAACACACAGCTTGACTGCAGCTCAATCCCTGCTATCCGTTATCACCCAAATGAAGATGTGTTCCCTGTTGAGTCTGGTTCCTCTCAGGGTTTCTTCCTATTGCCATCTCAGAGTTTGTTCTTGCCACCGTCGCCCTCGGCTTGCTCATCAGGGACAATCTGATAATTTTTATACAAACTTATAAACTTGTTTCATCATTATATTGGTCTATTTTCACTTTGGTTAAAAGTTTCCATCACTACCCATAACGCTGTTCAAATACCTTCTGGTAGTGGTGCTAATAAGAACAGATACTCTCTGCCCCAAAGATATAAGATTCGACAGGTTCAACTTTCCATATTGTACATTACACAACTATGAGAAAAAACTCTTGCTCATTTGTACAGAAATTTTCTTACACACAATGTTGATAATGAGGTAGCAATAACCACCAAATACTAAATAGGTCTTAGGATAGGAAATAGGAAGAGATTCCTAAGACAAAAGCGATTAGGACAATGGGCACAGCTTAACTGATAAGCAAGACCCCTTTGTAAAGATATAAATTTCAGCAGACACTGCTTTTGACCTGCAGGTGCATGAACCACAGCAAGCAAGGGCTCCGGGGGCAGGAGTTATTTTTTCTGGAATGTAAAGGCTTGAGATATTTGTAATACCTGACCTTAGCCAGTCAAAACAGCTGCACACAAATTATACACATAACCTTATTGCCCCATTATAAACAGTCTCCCACAAGCTGCGCACTTCACATTTGGCGTGACGCCTGATGTCCGCCTTCCGTCATAGCAGCTTTTACTATCTTTCGAATTCATTTCAATGGCTGATGTCCAGCAGTCAAAGACGCTCGGTTTTCTATGCCAGCATCTAGAGTGGCACTGAAATAAAGTGAGAAACACTAACAAGCACCATGAGTCACACTTCTCATGCCTTTTATCCCTTGTAAGGCCTAAAACGTAAAAACGTCAGCATGGGGGAGGTGGAGCTCAGTTAACAAACATCTGGGAAGGCTTATTAAGGCTGGTTCCTGCAGCTAATTATCCTCAGTTGAAATCTGGCCCTTTGCTTGGTGAGGCCCAGTCGGCAGGGAACTTAGAACAGTAGCGAATTGCTATGTTCCCACCAATGAACCACCGAGAAGACAGGCCAGGCCCCGCCCTATGCTGTCAGTTGGCTCAGCCCAGGAGCCCAGGTACAAGAGTAAGAGAGCTGCAGTAAGGCCTGAGGCTGCTCCAGACCCCAAGCTGGGTGGCTCTCGTGTCTGGGCCATGGTGCTCTTCTTTGTCATTATGGTGGAAGTCTGTGAGTTTCTTTTGTCTCCAATTAGGTTCTCTGAAGAGTGCAAGGGCATCCTGAAGGGGTGTTTTGAATAATGACCATTCATCAGGGGGAGAAAAAAAAATAAAAAGAAAGGAGGAAGCAAAGTTTACGGTGCTCCTTTGAAAACTTCAGAGACAAAGTGGTGAATCAGCTTTAAACAGATGGCCTTCATGATGGCAGGCTTGTTTGGGTGAGGGGAAGGGAGGTCAGAGCTGCTGCAGGCCACATTCAGAGGCAGGAAGGTTGACTGTGCAGGATGTGTGTGCTCCATGAAGTAGGTGGGGGTGGGGGGGATTGGGGGTGAGATTTCCCAGAAATACCTAAGGCAGCAACGTGGGGTGGTGGATGCCATTGCTAAATCATACCAAGTTTGTATTTGGAGGAGGTAAGAAAGGAATATCACAATACGAAACATTTGTGCGTGTTTGTGTGTCCATCATCCTTTTCAGGAATTTACATTTAATCAAATAATGAACGAAGAACACTAACATTGACAAGACAAGGTTTACTTTGCAGGGTTATTTGGGGGGGGAACAGGTACAAGTCTGCCAAGCTAAAAAATATTTCCCGTGTTCTATAAACTTGGCTGTGGCACAGTCAGAAAGAGAGATAGGACTAAAGGCTCTGAGGGATGACTGACTCATCTTTAGACTATTGCAGCCAGCAGATTCCATCCATAACAGCTGACTTTGTGTGTTCTGGTCCACATATGGCCAAAAGTAGGCATCTCTACAGCGTTGAGTGCATCTGACCTTACCTGTTAGATTTAATCCCAAGAGACGGTTTAACAATTAACAATAGGCAATGGGAAACAAGTAGGCAATATTTTAAAACAGACATGCTTTTTTAACACGTAGGAAAAGTCATACATTTGTCAGGAGTTTTTATTCGTAAAAACAATATATTCACAAAGTGATAGGTTTAGTGAATATATCACATTATAAATACATTAATGTAATGTAGTTGCCAGCAGAGAACATTTTCATTGCACGTATTGTTCATATAAGGTCAACAGGAAATTAATGTATCCGAAAAGGTCAAAGAACAAAGCGAGAGAGAGAGATGTAAATGATAAATTCAGGCTAACTCTTTAGTGCAGTGGTGTCAGCAGGGGGTTACTTTGATACTTAGATAAACTCTCTGTGGTAAATAACAGTAAACAGACAAATATCTGTGCAGCTGTGTGCAGTTGGACACATCCCGATGGATCTGAACTGGATTTCTTTGTCTCCAATTAGCCTCCATCGGCATCAGTTCTGCAATATAAATGCTTTCTGGTACTTAAGAACGAAAAAAATTTTGAGTAAACAGAGGCATCTCTCTCTCTCTCTGCAGCTGCTCGTCGTTGTGTGCGGCTGGACGCACTACCTAAGCCCAATGGATTCTAGTAAACACTGCGGGGGCTCTTTCCTGTGACAGCACACCTGTGCCAAAGTGCTAGCAAAAAAAAAATAAAATAAAATAAAAAAAACCGAAAAAGAAACTATTGGGACAAAGCTAACACTAAAACATCTCACCCCTCCCATTTACCACGTACCCCTTGAAGCACAATAAATGCTTTGGACCCTAGCCACATGAGTAAACACAGTTTATCACCCCCTGTAAAGTTCAAAGGCTCTATGTACCCACAAAACAGGTTTTGGAGCATTAAACTTGTGTTAGTTGCTAATAAGAAAAAGATATGTGTTCAAATGATTGCAGGTGCTAGCTAGTTCTGCAGCATCATAAGTGCACAATGTAGTTGGCAGGATGCAAGGGAATTGTAGGAAAGTGCCCCCTTACCTTGGGTAACATGGGTGTGGAACGCTTGCTTTTCTTTTCCGTTGGATCGTCCAGCTGGTCTGGCTCAAAAGTGTAGAGTTCAGTCAGTTCGTTCATGGTGAAGTGGCGCTCGATCTGTTGCTGGTCCACCACACGGAATGACAGGGACTGTTTGGTCACCTGCCTGTCGTAAATCTTCTCCTCCATGGTTCCCTATTATAAAAAACAGACCAACGGCACAATTGAGGCACAACTGTACTTTGATACTAGACTTTTCCAGGCTCTTAGAAAAGAAGCCCCAAACAAATTAACGTCACTAAGTTGCACTTCACATCAATAATAATCCTTTGCACTTATTTTTCTTCCAGCTTGTCCACAAGCTAACAACCACGCATTCTATCATTCAACAAGTAGCAACTGGGGAGGGTGAACACCTTCAATCTTTCTCAAACCCCGTTCACATTGCTGGATCAAGGTGGGAATATCGCACAATCACTGGGCCATGGCATTTTAATCTGGGGGAAGGGGTAGTGATGGGGTAAGACGAGACGTGTGTGAAAAGGGAGAACCTGCAGAACGGGCGCCTGATGGTTTGAGAATTGTCAGGTGGGACACGCGGTCAGGGAGCTAACCCATAGACATGTTATGAAGACTTGATCAGATGTACCCGATGCGCTTAATTAGTGATTAAGTGTCAACGGATCTGATCAGCAATGGCAAGCTTTGATTTTTCATTTAGAGAACAAGTGACAGCATTGAGATGATTCTAGTATTAAGACTAAAAGAAACTGAGACTGATTACAAAAATTCAGCTTGGCCTCTGATACGTCTCCAGAGCTCCGAAATAGGAGCCAATCCTAGAGTGAAACTGGGACTTAAAGGCAGCTCAGTTGATCAACGGTTCAGTGAGAACCAAGAGTGAATTGAAATGAGTGGGCTGCATTTGGTCAGTGATGTAAATGTGCATGGATAGCACCTTAACACTTAGTTCACCTGTCCTTGTTGTTTTAAAAGCAACATTATGTGCGGTATTTCCAAATGCATATGGTACACGTCACACAGGACACCGATGTTATTGTGGCAAATATTACGGGGGTTGTCATAATTTATTAATGCACAATTTCTTTAGATAATCATAAATCCAGACAAACATATCCACTCTTCTTTCTGTATCACAGGGCAATGTAAGACACTAATCAACCCTCTTCTGCATACATCACTTCATACATGTCCATAAATGGCTAGTGATTATGAAGCAACGGAGCACAAGATTGTGCCTGAATGTAAACCTCACTTCCTAAAAATGAAATTTCATTACGCATTCCTCACCTGAGCCAAAAACCTGTAGACATATACCGTTTTCACTTGGCCAAAGCGGTACACTCTGAAAATGCTCTGAATGTCATAAGACGGGTTCCATGAGGCATCGAAGATAATGACCCTGTTTGCTGCCACTAGGTTGATTCCCAGAGAGCCAGCTCTTGTGGAGATGAGAAAAAGACGACCCCTGTATGAGGGAAAAGATAAATGTGTTTACTATCTTACTATAAAATGTATATATATATATACTTTATGCAGGTTTTGTCCCTTGTATATTGTTGGCATGGGAGGAACTGTCTATCCTAAAGGTTATGAAATACACCTGAAGTCAATGATTTAACTGGTTCTAGCTGAAGAGGTTTTATCTATAATCATTTCTACAAGGAAAACTCAGTGTTCTACAGAACCTATCACTATCAAATCACTGATTAAGGACCAGTTTTTACAAGGAAAGTACATTTTGGTTCTTTTTTTTTTTTACGTTGTAGTTGCTAATACAGAAATCTGAGTCATCAGCTTAGACTGAACTCTGAAATCAGGCCTGCAAACGAATTAGTCCATGCAGCTTCACCTGAACTGTGCGTGTAGTTAGCCAGGGTACATATGTAACATATGAGGCATTCAAAGCCATTTATATGACACATTTCAACTCATTTCAGATGTTCGAAACCATTTCCCCTTGCAGATAAAGAGAAAGGAGAGTTGTCTTTGGCTGGCGCACGTCTACGAAGAAAGAAAAATGTTTACCGAACGTTGCTGGTGTCATTGAATTCTTCAGCCCATTTCTTCCTAGTCATGGCATTAGTAGAACCATCCAGACGGTAGTAGTCAATGTTTCTGAACCATTTGCCCTCACCTTCAAAAAAAAAACAACAACATTACAGCCGGTCAGCTCTAATTCACTTTGTACAAGCGCCTCACAAAATAACAATGCGGGCAGCCAGGGCCTTGCGCTGCTTAAGGTTTCTTACAGAGAACAAACAAGCTTATCCAGTCATAACAAAACCAGTGTGTTGGAAGCAGCGTGATAATTCCTGATGAGCCAGCTGTGTTCATGTACAGCTTAGGTAAAGAATGCGCACAGATAGGTGGCCGAGTGGAGGGTACTCATGTTTGGCCTTTAATATTACTGCCTCCCCCCGTGACTGTTCATAACTAACATTACAGTATGGTTCCAATTACTTCTCTGTGATCTTTTCATTACAAATTGCAAAGCCTTAAGCAAACATTTTGGGGTGGGGGGAAGTGGGGGAGGGGAGTCAAGGTCTAATCATTTTCAAAATGAAAGCAAAAACAGCTGCTCAAGTTTAATTAGGAAAATGACCTTATGCCAGAGGCTTAGGGCCCAAGTGTGTGTAGGATGTGTGTGAAATTGAGACCTTTTAACTTAGATCCGTGTCAGATGTGCACTAAAGGTAAAAGATGGGCTCTTAAATTTGACCACCAACCTTTTAACTCGGTCTTTAAACATTCGAAAGGAGGTACAAGACGTGATGTTTGTTTGACCGATGTTCTGGGTCAAAAGATGACCAAACAAGTTCGGCCTTTAAAAAACTATACCGCAACTACACTCTGTTTAAACAAATACACTGTAAATGTAGCCTAATCTGTCTTATTAATGTACAATGAGGCATTCATAACATACAGCTCATTGCCAACAATTGTGATGCTGAGTGCAGGCTCTGTTAAAGAGACAGCTGGTTTCATCAAGCTACTGTTTGTTTGAACGGGGGATAGGAAAAAAAAAACGGCATATTTTGCATGACGTTTACTTGTGCTGAAATGCTTAGATTTTATTTTTTAAATAAATTATGCACATCTTAGACACACACACACTGCTGTTCTATGCTCTATTGGAAAAGAAATCAGCCAAATCAAGAAAAGACGGCATCCTTTCTCAGTTCATTTGAGATACAGTCATCCACTGTAATCCTTCGATGCAGGCGTTCCAAAGTGCCAAGCAACGGTCTACCTTTGTAAGGAGAGGGTTTCTCTTCCTCTTTCGCTCTGCCGGCTAACTCCAGGAAATCCTCAATGAGGTCCAGTGAAATGAGAGACTGACTGAACACCAAACTGCAAAAGACAGTGTGTTCGATTACACCATGCACCATCGGAATAAATGACATGGCACAGGGGATTAGGAGGAAACAACAAACAGTTCAAACTCACACTTTTTCTTCCAGGGCTTCTGCCATTCGCAGAATTTCAAACAAAAGCACAATTTTTCCAGAGTGTTCCAGAATCTCGGCATCTGCTTCGGTCACAAACTCCTTGTACCAGTCAGGAGACGGGCTGCCCGGGCCCGAGCTGCTGGCGCGAACTACTACGACACACAGAGGCAGACTTGCATATTTATAATACAATTCCAGTGACTTCAAAGTGCTCCCCCCTCCCAAGTTTCCAAAGCAAAGAATTTTATCCTTTACCTGCTTTACTAAAATTGTAAAAAGTTTATGGGCTAAATTTAGTCAGCAAGTGACTTTAGATAAATATATAGAGACAGCAACATTTCACCGAACTGCACCAGGCACATACCAGAGAAGATAAACAGAAAAAATAAACATGAACCTATAGTACATCGCTACATTGTATCAGTTTCCAGTCATGCATTTATTTCAATTATATAACTGAGGGAAGCTCTTTGGAACAAAAGCTACCTACTTGACTATTTTATATTAAATCTTATAGAACACTGGACAGATATGCATGTATACTGTATATTTTCTCATCTGTTCAGAGTCCAAGGTACTAACTTAGATCAGTTATGTAAAAATACCACTAGAAACAAAACAACGTATCCACCTGCCATTTAAGTAATTAATCGAATCAAACCTTCTTCTACAGGCTCTGCTCTATTCCTCCCCTCTGGGTTTCCTCCACGGGAGCTTGTGTTCCACTCCTTAATCACCTCCACCTCGTCACTGTCTGACTTGTCAGAGCTCTCGCCTTTGCCTCTGCCCCGTTTCTTCTTCCTGCATGAGATTTGTAAAACAACAGGGATCGCATCAGCATGGTGAGGACTAAAATGTCAAACTTACAGCAAAATGAACCAGAATGCTGACTTTTTTGGTTTCTCATCTTCAGAGGTCAGGCTCATCGACGACTCCTCGGTTTCAGAGGCGATAAACTCATCCATGCTGTCCTCATCAAAGTAACCCTTAAAGCGGAAAATTACACCTTGGGTTATTATTATCAACATTAATTCACAGAGCATTAAGGCATAGTGCATGGAAATTTTACATAAAAAAGTAGAACATTTAGAACATCGTAGATAATATTACCAGGATAGTGTAGATAATATTACAAGGATAGCCTTCTTTCACCTTAGAAATATTGCCAAGATAAGAAACATATCGTCACTAAATGATGCAGAAAAACTAGTTCATGCCTCCGAGTGGCGCAGTGGTAAAGCGCTCGCCCCATCATCCGGAGATCGCCAGTTCGAATCCCGGGTGATGCTGTAACCTCTCGCAGCCGGAGGTCTAGAGAGAGCTGATTGGCCGAGCTCTCTCAGAGGGGAGGGATGAGAGGTACTTAGTGCTCCCACATTAATCACGGCTCTACAGCCAATCAGGGGCGTCTGTGAGCTCCCGCAACAGAAGGAGCGGATAGTGCTGTCCTCCGAGTGTGTTACGACGCTCTCAACAGTGCGTGAGCAAGCAGTTAGAAAAGATGCGGCCGGAGGAAACACGTGATAGTCTTCGGCCCTCCCGGCTGAGTGGTAGTAGTAGTCTTAATGTGGGAGCCCCCTGGTGACTGTGAGGAATTGGACACGACTAAATTAGGGAGAAAATCGGGGGTAAAAAAATAATAATAATAAAAAAAACTAGTGCATGCTTTTATCACCTCTAGGTTGGACTATTGTAACGCCTTACTGTCTGGTTGTTCAACTACGTGTATAAACAAGGTTCAGTTAGTACAGAATGCAGCAGCAAGAGTCCTCACTCGAACCAGAAGATACGAGCAAATCACCCCTATCTTATCTACACTGCATTGGCTCCCTGTGAAATTTCGCATCAATTTAAAGCACTAAATGGTCTCGCGCCACAGTATTTGAGTTAACTGCTAGTATCTTACGATCCACCACGCCTACTTCGATCAAAGAATGCAGGCTGCCTGTCAGTACCACGTATTATTAAAACCACAGCAGGGGGCAGAGCTTTTTCTTACAAAGCCCCAAAGTTAAGTAATAGTCTTCCTATTAATGTTCGGGATTCAGACACAGTCTCAGTGTTTAAGTCTAGGCTAAAAACCTGTTTTTTTTAGCCAAGCATTTTTGTAAATAGATTTGCCTTAGGTAAAGGAGCAGATCTGGGGGACTCATGGAAGTAGAGTATTATGGTGAACTGGTATGTTTAGATGCCGTCTTCCCCACCCTCATTGATCACTCAGGTTTGTTGACGATGAGGTGATTGGTTGCTTTACATCTCAGGGAGCCCTCATGTCTGTTTCCTTCTGGCTCTCCCTTTTAGTTATGCTGTTATAGTTAGTCCTGCCGGAGTCCCTGCTAATATACATTCACCTTATACATGTTGACTGTGACCATACCTAACTGCCATCTCCCCTTATCTTCTGCTCTCTCCTCTCTCTCTCTTTTTCCCTCTCCCTGTCTCTCTGTCGAGCTATACACGTCGCTCCTGAGTTGCCAGTGATCCAGACCCCTCTGCCTTCTGGTTGGAGATCTCGTCGCATGGATGCCCCGTGTGGTCTGCCTGGATTCGCGGCTTGGGATGGTTTCCACGAAGACTGTCCTGTCCTCGATTGATGCTGACAGCTGTTCTCTGGGGACCCGTGACTTCAGTTGTTCGATAGTTCAGAACTGGTATTTCCTACAGTCTACCTGAGCCTCCAAGAACAAACTGGACTTCTTTTCATTTTAATTTAAACATCTGTTATACTGAACTTCCAGTCTTACACATTATTATGCTGATCAATCCCTGATGTCTGTTATCATGCAGATGAGTCCGGTTAGTCTCAAGGTTTCTTCCTATTACCATCTCATCGAGTTTTTCCTTGCCACTGTCCCCCTCGACTTGCTCATCAGGGACAATCTTATCATTTTGATTCATACACATTCACATTGCATACAAACTTACTTCTTTTGATTGTGTAAAGCTGCTTTGTGACAATGTCAATTGTTAAAAGCACTATACAAATAAAATTGACTTGACTTGTAAAAAAGTAAATATTTAGAGCATCAATGCTACTTAACAGTTATGACCATTTATTTACTGTTATGACCAAATGTGTCATTTTTAACAGACAGCTAAACAATACACAATGCTTTAAGCTTACAACGCAGCCAAATCATAACCCATCACAACACTGAACCTGGAGCATTCAAACATTTACATTATAGACTCAACTATTTTAAACAATGTGGCTTCCTCAAATAATAAAACCCAAATGACTACGATGAGACAGGCAAGGGAATCCAACGCTGTTGGATTAAATAATGACTTCTCTTTTTCAAATGTCTTATAGAAATGGTATTTGGCTGCAGGTTTAACCAAATGTAACTGGGTTTAAATATAGCACTGAGAAGAGCCACTCAATTACATTAACTAAAGCCAGACTTTCACTCTGATTATAGCCGCGATTCACAATCAGGTGGAGTCTGCGCTGGAGTCGGCACTGGCCTGCAGATCTTTGGGCCAGCCGGTGTTGACATTCGTCACAGAAAATCAAGAAGCGTGAAAAATAGCAGACATGCAAGATCGACTGGAGTGGAGCTCCTTTAAAGAGGCTGAATTAACAGAGCTGGAGCAGGAGCATGAAATGCCTGTACAATGTCAAGTCAAAGAACCGTCACGGCCGCGCAGACAAGGGGGGAGCTGGGTCGCAAATGCCGAAGCTTTGAACCAATCGGGCGCGGTCCGCGTGTTTGTTTTGCCATTAACGTCTCCTGGTAACGTGAAAGCATATGTTTTTGTGTGTGTTGGGTTCAGTGACAAGTCACAAGTTGGCTAATGTCACTAGCTTGTGATGTCCAGTCATTTAGGGTGTGCTCTTTAATTTCTCAGAAAAAATCTAGAAAAATGTGTTTGTCAGTGTGTGAGACTTTTCATTCTTTTCATTATCCGTATGGATTTTTAAAAGATTCAATACTAACTCAGCCATTATAAATTTATAGACTTACAATGCATAACACTAGAAATCTTTTTTTTTTTTTTTATCAAAAATGCTTCGTCTGTGCAGAAAAGCAAATCTAAAACTTGTCTTCTGGTTAGATCAACCTGACACGTATGCTTGCTACAGTACCAGGGTGCTGTTGTCGTTGTGCTCGGCATACCTGCCTGCCTGCCTGAACGCAGAAAGTGATGACTAAGGATACTGCAGTGTTCCCTGGGTTTGTTTTAGTGCTGATGAAGGAACAGAGGCTCGTAGCTCGCCGGTCGTGTGCCTTTGTCCATTTACCTTGTTTTCCTTACTGATGTAGTCCAGCTGGAGACACCAAGGATGTGTCCAGATTCTGCTGAGCATCTGGAAATCCTGGAAAAGCTTCGTGCCTGCCCGGCCTTTCCCCCCCTCCAAAGCAGAACCAACACCTGCTCGGTAAAAGAGACAGTTTATTGAGCTGTGACAGCATGATATGAAGCTGAACTACCAAATAAGAATTTCCACGTTTTCACTTGCTACGCGTGTTCACACTTAAGGCGAACGTGGATGCTGATGCTTCAGCGCACATTTCTCGTTATAAGGCTTGCTAGTTGGATTAATCATCATCTATACCGCTTGCTCTAAAACGGGGAGAAAAATACACTATGTCCAACTCAAACAATCTATATGTATATTCTGTGTGTGAAGATATTGTCAGAACTCATATCTATGGAGTTCAACAGTCATCTGTTGACTTTTTGCCGTAGACATGCTGTGCTAACATTACCCACTTTGTTAGTAGGCGATGGTAATCATATAATTGTTCATTTACCTTTGCCTGTATTAACACACACTACTAGCTCAGCAAACATTATTATATATTACATAAGCTACTACTTTGTAGTCTAGTCAATTAGATTTCCAGGAAACCAAAATCACTTGCATGGTGGGCTAGCTAATGAATTTAATTTTCTCCCTGCTTGTTATCATACACCATTTTCTAATTCTAGTGAGATCTGGAGTTTAACTTCCCTTGCTCTTTAACATAATACCAGGTCTATCAGTAGTTACACTTTACTGTGACCTGCGTGACCGCTTACAGCCATGTTCTCAACTATGCACGTAATGTTTTGTCTGCGTGAAAGCATTCTCTATTAAAACAAATGCTGAGATTATTTTTGGCCAAACGTACGGTGCAAAAAAGCTCTGAAACTATAACTGCTTAACCCATACTGACAAAAAGAAATATTAGGCTATGTTTTTTAAGAAAAAGAAAATTTGACCCAATTAAAGCAAGCTTGAACTTGAGCAATAAATTAAGTCTGATTTGAACCTGGAGGTCAGTCCTGCTTGGGAACGAAATGCACGGCATAAAATACACTATCCCCTGGGCCGAGAAAAAGAAAAATGCGTGCCACAGCGTCCAGCTGGCGTAATGAGACACCTGCTGGAAATCTCTGCCAAAACTCTTCATTAGGGGGGGGGGGGGGGGGGG